>JAOVYW010021616.1:0-32907 GCA_025775045.1 Hiodon tergisus | reverse complement strand
GAACCAAGTCTCCGTCTCCTAACTACAGTTTTTACGGAAAAGATTAAAAACAATCATTGTTTGTCGAATTGGGAACCACGACACTGGGAAAACTTACATTTTGAATAAAATAAAAGGAATTTTGGTTCATATGTGCTGAATTATTTTGTTATAAAGTAAAAGGAATTCCTACATAGGTCAAAAACTTTGCATAAGCAGTCAGAAACATGCTTTCCTAATAAAAGTGATTTACTTACGAGGGGAAAAAAGTGTTGGTGTGATTTTTGACGTGTGCTCTTAATGAAAAATCATACCCGATGACGCTGCTTAACAAAATGAATACTGAAAGCTGTCTAAACTCCCCACTTTATGGCCCCCCAACACATTAGGCCAAGCTTTGATTGTGCTGTTCTCGGTGGTGATTTACCTTGAAGGAGATCTCAGTTGTCATGGTAAAGCCATGCGTGATGACGGGCTCCTCTTCCGCAGTGCGGCCCTTCCAGCAATCCAGCTCCACGCAGCGGCAGCCCGAGAGCAGGACCTGTCTGTACATCTCCACCGAGGAGTTCCCAGCCAGCTGGCCCGCTGCGAGGACATCGCATGATTCAGTCCCTATCCAGGGCCACTCGCCAGGCTTACATTTATTACATTACTAATTTATACAGGGGCATTATGAATTCATGTGGGAATTTCTACGTTATTTTTTACTTCAGCTACTTTTTTTTTACTTCAGATGATGATGATGTACCTGGCTTCTGCCACCTGGGATTTGAGAGCTTAAGCAGGGTCACCGCTGCTTCTCTGTAAGCAGGTATTAGAGTACTTCTCAGATGCTTACAGAATCCACAAGCATGCTTCTTGTTTTGAAAGTGACTGACCTTCATTTGCCCTCTCTGCTCTTGCTTTTGATGCTTTAAATTCACAATCCATTGTCATCGGGGAGACAGATTTAAACTGATGCCACAAAATCCTTGTGTGCACACCGTTATCCAGGATACCTAAGCTAGAGGTTCTGGAATTGCAAGAATTTGTTGCAAAATATAGGTGTTGTGTCATATGTCTGTACAAAACCTGATTATTGCATGAATAGTGTGCAATAATGATTTCCAAGTGAAACATTTTTAATGGATGCAATAACTGGGTGTAGAACCAACACTATTTCCATTAAACAAATCTGAATCATTTAAAGACTGTGTTGAGCTTTTTTCCTCTAGCATATTTTTTTAAAGCATGCAAATCAACAGCTTGAATAATGTTCTATGCGTGATAAGACAAAATGCGTCTTATTGTATACAAAGGTGTTGGATTTTTTCCCAGCATTTAAATTTTTTTGAAGTCAACCTCAGAACACCAGCTCCATTAATCTGGTCCCTTTCTCACTGGCGCAAACACAAACCCTGTAAACAATAATCAGCAGTAAGAGCATTCCTGTTAAAAGTCAGCCAGCATAGATAGGGCATGCACACAACAACCGACTTTGCTGCCACCACTCTCGACTAGTGAGACCCCTTCTTCGGATGTCTCGCCTGAATCATTTAGGGGCTAAATTGCTCATCCAGGAGCTGCTTGGCTCTGCCATCACTCATTCCTCTTAATCACTGTGGCAAAGCTGAGTGAGAACATCACTAAGGTTTCTGTGAACATCCATGATTTATGAACACTTCTTTCTTTCTCCAGCATGCTCAGCAGCCCTTGTGCGTCTGGGTATTAGACCCCTGGTAGGCTCACTGGCATATCAGCAAACCAACACATTTGGATTGAGCCTAGTGAGACCAAGTGTTTTTTTTTGTGTGATTCTCCACAGTCCTCCTATTGAGCACCACTTATTTTGACTCCTCAGGACAATCGCTAGCCTGAATTTAACGATAGCTAGCTGACTGTTCTTTATCAGGTTATTCCTGAAGTCTGCTGTCATCTCTGCTATGCTCAAAATAGCTCTGCTATTTCACAATGTGTTGCCCCTTCTCCTTCACCTGTGCGTCTCCATTTAGATCTAGACAAACAACCAGGGCTATGTCTAGACCACATATTCATCCTTGCCATCTTCGAGCATCTTCATCGCTTATGGACTCATGGTGGAAAACCACCACTTAAAGAAAGCTTTTCACCGTAAGCATTTTTCTGAGAAATAAATTACTCTGCTCCATTCCAGGACATCATGGAATGGTGCAGTTATTGCAGTTTATGTTAATGTTATCCCATCTGTTCATTTCTCATTTAGTCCAGATGTCTGCATGACACAGTGGTATTAAGTGTATGAGTGCACAAGTGCGACACAGCAAGGGGGGCATGGGACTACACTCCCCATAATGCCAATTAACCTCCAACTGGCTGAGTAAGAGATTTAAAAGACATCAAATCTATTGGTTTCTCTTTCTTACTCCTTTTCCAGCATTGAATTCACTCATTTACTTCACTTGGTTGATTTTTACATTTTTATTCACATCACTCTCATTGTCCTTCACAGAGAGGGTATCATCCCAGCACTGTTGAAATAAATAGCTCTAGCAGAGCAGATAATGGTATGTACTAGTTCTGTGTGTATACTCCATATTAATTCCCGTCTCTGCCAGTTCTGGTCTTTGACTATACTCGTGGACACTCATGAACAGTCAGGGAGGCCAGAAACGTAATTTGGTTCCAAATGATTTGTCAGCTACTAAAGACATATACTGAATTTGAATGCAACCAAACAAGTTACCGTCTTACTGCTAATGAATATGTATAAGCATCTGTATTCTCCAGATTCGACAATACAAGGACTTTTGAAAATTCATTATGATGAGAGAATTATAGTTCCTTGTTTAGTTTTTTTATTCTAATCATTTGAAATTAAATGGCTGTAGTTGCCAAGCATTCAAAATGAAAATATATTCCAAGTCTACCCGCTCATGAATATCCATGGCTACAGAGATAGAGTGGCCTTTACTGGAATCTGAACTCATCAAAAGAAACAGGAAGGAAGGGAGAACGTTCTGTCCTGTCATGGGAAATACAAAGTCATATCTTTGTACTACCTACATACGCTACTCAGTTTTAAACCTGGGAATTTTGGCCCTTCTGGGTTCTAAATCCGAGTCACATCACTGACCTGTGAGGTAGGTGTTGTGAGAGGAGTTGATGAAATAGTGGGATAGAGGCAGGGTCATGTCCTCACTCTGATCAAGCTTTTCAGGCGGGATGACGCCGTTTTCTTCCCCACTGAGATACCGGGCAAACCCCTCCACCGATATCTGTCCTGTAATGGGGGAGCAAAGCATAAATTCTTTTATAAAATAACTTATTTATCAAATTTATAGAACATGAAATAACTTTACATTTGTCCAATAATGACATTTTTATGGATCTTTTACATTGATGAGACTTAATATTGAAAGTGAAACAAAAGCACAAATTTGAACAAGGCAAATAACCTTTGTGAAATTGTAAAGGGTTTCCACAGAAACTGCCAGCATCCTCTCAGATGAACAGCAATGAGGAAGACACCCTGTGTGTGCTCACTTGTGACTATGAGATCTATACATTCTACACAGGAGCTGTGCTAAGATGACAAGCTGCACAGTGTAAACCCCTGCACAGCACCATTCCCTTGCCTAATTTCAACTAATTAATGCAGTTTTGTCCTCTGAAGTATTTCCAAATCTAATTAACACCAGCCTTTTTTTTGACAAGTGAACACTGTTCCATAATGGCTCCATGGAGGATATCTTTATACTCTGAATGACCGCCTTAACTTTGCAGCCTTTGTTCAAATGGCAGAAAACAAAAGCAGATTATTACTTTTGGGGAAATAAAGTGACTAGGCATGTGGAACTCGATGGGCATTTAAAGTTTTATTCTTAATAAAATTTTTTGGTTGGTTACCATTTAAAAAAATTTAATTGACCACTGGATACGTTTCATGAAGGCAATTATAGCAAAAGAGGGACCAAGGACATCCACTGAATTCGCAATGTAAATTAAAAACAGAAAACAAACATATTGTGTACACGTTAGAGGTATGCTAATAATCAAAAATAGCTTGCAGGGTAAAGGATTTTTGCACAAGGATCTCCAATCAGTCTATAAAAAAATTTTTTTTTAAACACAGAATAAATGCACATGCTAGGAAACACTTTTCCTGTCATGGAGGTACTTTATGCTTGAAATAGCCTGACTCCAGTGGAGTAAACAAAAATAATAATTTTCCTCATTCTCTGTCATTTTCTCAAGCTCCATATAAACGGAACCAATTCATTCAGTCAGTCACATGCAGAAATCCTCTTTGAGCACAAAGAGACAAAGAGAGACCACTTATTAATCTCCGGGAAGGTTATACATATTGTTACATGTATCCTCAGAAAAAAGTTAAAATTGTTGAGATACTTTCGAACAAATTTTTTTATTTGACCAACAAAAAAACCCCAACAAGACCCTATTTTTCCTATGAGACCGGTTTATCCAGTGTTAGGGCATATGCATTTCTGACTGAAGTAAAAAAGTCTATACATTCATTATTGAAAGAATAGGGGAATGTGATCAATGCATGTTGTCCTCCTCACCCAGTATTGTTTCACCGTGTTCTGTGAACTGTATGCTTGAGATACCGTTCAGAAAACTACGGAAAGATTGTATTTGCTTGTTTAGACTGACAATAAAATAAAAAAAATCCCAGATTTCCCAGTGAAGGGGTGGGGGCCAATTCAATTCTTCAGACACAGCTGTTCATTGACAGATTTGTAAGCAAAAATAAAAGATTGAATATAAAACTATAGGTGCAGACAATGCACATCCCATGGCTTGAGAAAGCCTTTCAGAAGATAGAGTATGTCCTGGGGCCTGTGCTGGAGTCTATGCATTCCTGTACTTGGAAATAAAAAGAATCCATGGACTGACCTTTCTGGGCCAAGCTGGTATTGGGTTCATATTTCTCTATGAGCAACTGTACTTGTTCAGGCTTTAAGGGTGGGTAGAGGATCTCGTTTAGGCGAGGGTCTCGCTGCTTGTTGTTGATGAATTCAGTCATCTGCTCCAGACTGAGGTAGGGCCGACTCTTGGCCCCACTACATAGCAAAAAAATAAATAAATCACATTTACAAAGAACTTTATATCCATTCAACCCTTTTAGAAATGTATTTGAAATTAGTTTTGAGAATGTTTTGCAATGTCCTGGCAGGATATGAAATATTAGCCACCTTCAGAAGAAAAAATCATTGTTAGGAGGAAGTAGATTCAACAGGCATTGAGTAAGGCCAAATTCAGAGCATCAACCAGACTGTTAATACATAGTGATTATGTCCAGCTGGTTAGACATAGCTTGCAAACCTTCTGCCGGCAGATAATGTCACTTCCTCTTCACTGTGATGATTTTCTCTCATTATTACTTACCTATCTATGTATGTATAGTAAAGTATTTTGTGGCAAACAGAGCTGAAGCTAGCGCACGGCATCTTGGGAGACTTTGGTCCTGGTTCAGTTCTGCCCACGGTTTGGCTGAGAGAGATCATATGTTCATACGACTGTACGGGTTAGAGTTATGGTGGGAGGAGGAGCGAATGACCGGAATTGTGAAGGGAGACGGGTGGGAGTACCCATAAGCTTGGGGGCTGGCTGGCTAGCTGGGGGGTTCTGACCAATGGGTGAGTGATTGAGCTAGTGTCCATGACTGGATTTTTGGGATATGTTTGACAGCTGTGATATACTGAGACAGCGAGATCTGCAACTCTGTTCAATAAAGAGTGCAACTTTCTTGTCCCTGCAAGTCTTTTAGCCTTTTTTACAATACAATATCATTACTAGTAATACCACGGATACTGGTAATAGTGCAAATACTTTAAAGAAATAAGTTATAAGTTTTATACAAATATCATTAATACAATGGGGTGGATACCCGAATGCTTCCAAATACACACGTACACTGCAAACAATTGTTTGGAGAAATAATTCACTGGGTCCAAAAAGTGACAACAATTTAACCATTCAGATAAAATCATTGTCTAATTGAACATTTTTAAAGAAGAAAACATCAGTCTTACAATTCTGAGAAGATGTGGTCGATCTCTGGTCGAGGACAGATGTTACTTAGGAAAACTTTATACAAGTCTGGTGTGAAGTCTTCCCGAGGGATCGAATCATTCTGCAGAGGACCACAAAGCAGGCAACGGTAAGTAGATTATTACATTATTCCCCATCATAAATATCAAGTTGTATGTGTCATGACACTTTACATTCACTAACAGTGAAGCAAAATATTTCTTAGTAGAATAATTAAAGCCTAGGTGATTTAAAGGTGTTTAATCTCCACAAATTTTTAAGCATTAACAAAATTGTTAACTTTTTACAGTTCTGCGACTGTTTTATCTAAAACCTCTGTTCTGTTCATACTGGTTTTCACTCTCACATAAATCCTTCAATCTGCACTACTGTGAATTGTGCCTACGCCATTCTCATTGGTATGTTTAGTCCTTGTTAGCTGCTATATTGTGTACAAACACACAATTTACACAGATGAATAGATCACAGTAAAATAATGATAATCGTAGTTATAATAATGTATTATTACTGAAAAAGACATAGCCGGAGTCACTTTATAAGAGAAAAACAATGGTATTAACAGTGTGAACATACATTTGCAATTAAATGCACATCCCAACAACAACAAATCCCCCAAGACCTTAGAAAAGCAATACATTTTCTTTTCCTCCTCATTAACTACATGCTGTGTGGGTATGTAACTATTAAGGTCGGTGCCTGGAAAGACATGTAATAATTGGGAGCTATTCAATATAAATTGCACTGACATTATTTTGATGAGAAGCATGCTATTAATGTTGTAAATTATTAGTTTTTATCATCTGCTGAATAAATGTAATAAATAATATAAATTTTTCCGGTTTTACATAACTAACCATTCACTACATGATTTCAAAAGTGGTTTTGTTGATTTAAAGTGTGCATATAACCGAACTACTCAGAATACTTTCCATCAGCATTCACTGGACACCAACCATTAATGATATACATTATAACATAGTGGTTACCCATACAAATCTTCGACCTTGCGGAATAATTTTGTTCAAAAAGAAATTTTGATTTGAACGACAGAGCCACCATATCATCACAAAAATGCGACGAGTTAAAAAATAGTTAATCGTAGGCTAGACCCTTCATTATCGAGAAGGACATCCTAACAATATAATTTACCATGAATGACTTTCTGTGGGGAAATGAATATTGCCAGCAGTCAACACTGTGAATCACACTTTGTATAACATATTGTGGGGAGGCGGGCAAAACAATCTTGTGTAGCTAGATTAAAGCCTGCAAGATGGAAGACCCTGGAGCAGGACCCTGTGGCAGACTATGTGTTATTACCACTGACACTGCCAACATTCTCAGGAAGTCCTGCAGGGCACATGAATTGCACAATTGGAAGTAGGACAGCATTCATTCTCTAGGGAACCTCAGAATCACAGAATGTTAAATAACAGAAAAGGCGCCCAGGGGGTCTATGTGGCAGTATCGCCCAAAATGCAAGTTGCTGGGATTAATTATTTATAAGGTTGTGACAACGCCACGAAGCCATGCCATGTAGTAGATATATTAAGACCATGTTACGAACACTAATCCAAGGACAATTTTGTGTTCAGACACACAGTTGGACTCAGTTCCCTACTGGTAATTTATTGCAAAAAGGAAAATGTTCATTCAGACACAACTGGAGGCCTGCCAACCTCCCAGTCCAATCATTGTAAACCCCCAGTTAGGTCAAGTGAGGCAACTCAGAAGAAAAACTACAGACGATTTCCACATGCATGCCCCTAGAGGCCCTTCCGGACTGTCGCAAACAGGCAGTGTGTCACCTTGGGTGAGGCAGGCCTTGGATGTGCCAACTGTAGCCGTGAGCCAAGGTGAGAAGGTAGGGGGTACTTGACCAACCATTGACATCATTTCAGTTTGGCAATAGAAGGTTAGGTCAGGAAACATTTTTTAACTTAGTGGAAACTATAGCTAAATACCAGCTGGGTAAGATACGACAGACCATTTTGGAAAAAAGGAAAAAGGCTTCTTTTCATAGCAAAAGAAATGAAGTCGAAGATTCTGAATGTATGTGATCATCAACTGTATCAGTGTAAAAAAAACAGACTGTGGTGGGGGAGGGGACCAGGATGTAAAGAAACAAGCCTCCCAAAGGTTTATTTAGTGCTTCTGTTACAACCAGTCAGCAAAACAGTAGACTTACCCTTCCTGATGGGAGATTGCAGTTTTCCAATGCGGTCTCAACCCGCTTTCTGTCCGCCGAAAACATCCGGAAAATGCTATGGAAGATGAGCAAAACCCGATGAAGCTCTGAGCGTTGAATATTTAATGTCAGTGTAACATAGCCATCATAGAGGTTCACCAGAAGACTGATGAGAAATCTTTAGTAGCGTCTGCGCTTTGTTTTCCTGCAAAAGCCGCAGCCTCAGGTAAAGCAAGCAATCATTCCCTTCACTCAGCAACCGCAACTGCACTTGGCACTGGAGCCAAAGCTTTTTTTAATCAATTCATAATTTACTTTATCTTTCAGAAATAAGAACTGATGAGTTCATTGGACAGTCACTGATATTTTTTACTTAAAAAACAAATGAGTGAACTTACTTCTTTACAGGAATACGTCCCTCAGGATTGAGCTGCAGTTTAAGTCTAGTGTACCTGTTTGAGTGATAACATATCGCAGAGGGGTTTCTGTTAAAACACACACTTATTACCAAATGCCACTTCAAAGAGTAATCACCTAAAGCGTTTAAAACAATTTGTGACCCTCAGGTTTGTGTGTTAGTGCGTGTGCCATGCCTGCTATTGGGCTTCATACACATTCTGGGATGTTTGCTCCAGAATGAAAGCCTAGATCAGACACAATGACTAAGCTAAAAATAACAACTGTGATATGAGCTATCATTATGCACTTGATGATAAGTGGATTTTCATAAATAATAGATTCTGGCTATCCAGCCTGCCGCCAAACTACGGTGTCTGCCCAGAGCGAAGTCAAAGCAGCAATGGTTACAACTACAACTAGAATGACTCTTGCACCCACATTTCCTGTCAACAAGGATCTCTCAGCATTCATTATTAGATTCTACACAGACACATTGATTGTTACTGTACCATATAATCTCAACTCATGGTAAAAAAAGAAGAAGATAATAGCACTGACTTAATTGGTTTAGGAGGTATTCTGCCCTCCACAGAAGATAACTTGGAAAAGAGACATTGAATAAAACAATCTGAGACTAGCACACACGTCACTGCAACAGAAGTACTCTGCAGAAATAAACCTTTGTTTGTTTACTGAAGTAGCTGCCTTACTCCTTGCAGATGTGCAGGGCTCAATGACGTCAAGTGATTTCGGGAAAAAGACTCCTACTGAAGACTGTTACTCAAAAAGAATGATAATGTTTGAATTACAAAACCTTCAATTAATTAAAATGAATCTTATATTAGTATAAATATATATCACATAAATTATATACAGTGGTTTCCTGTTACACCTGCTTCCTGTTCTGAATCTTATTTCAGTTGTTAAAATCAAATAAATGGTGTAAGTAATATGAACGTAACATATCCTGACAGTATGAAATAGAATAATCCCTGTGAATAGTAGCAAAGAGGTTTAACCTAAACGTAGAATGTGGCACTAAAATAGCCTAGAAGTCGCAATACACACCAAATGTATTCTGTCAGTCAGATCATTTCTATTTATCTCTATTTGAATGTATTCGGATTAGTGTGGAAATTGAGAATAGATTTGTGTCGGCTATCCTGTGGAAGAGAAGACAAAAAATGTGGATTCTCTTGCTTGCATTTTGAACGTTAGGTGGTGTGCCTCCATGGGTGCTTACACTTTCTCCAAGCAGGAATCCCTGGACATGTTCTGTGCCAGCAGGTTGGATGCCAGAGCGAACAGCTCATCAGCCCATTCCTGGATTAAAGCAATAAAACACACAAAGAAAGAAGCTATGCCGTTCAGCCATAAACAACATCGAATTTACATTGACATTTTTATATTCAGATGCATAAATATGTGGTACGTGGATGTCCAATCCCTTGTTCCTATTTAGGCTATTCATAAAACTACAAAACAGTTGAAGGCTATAACAGGCATTTAACTGTAAAATCTTTTTGTAATTTCCCAGAACAATTGAATTTCCTGTAACTACCATTTAGAATGACTAAGAAACAGCCTTTAGGAACACCTGCAATACATTTCCAATAACTATTCCTGATTTGGCTTCTACCTGAAAATTACCTTTGAATTATATATAATCCTGTCAGAAATGACATAGAGTCCGGGAATTTTGATAAATATCAGATATACATGCATTCAAGTTCATTTAATATTGTTTAACACAAACAGACAAACATTTGAATAAACTTCAATATCTGTGCATACGTCAGAGGAGATACAATAGAACCCACATTGTGTAATCAGTTAATCTCTTGGGTGTGGCTGGAATTTGGAACAACACTGGAGTAACATCCCTACTCTTCACGGTGAGTTCAATGGGACTTTTAATGTGGCCTTGATTTAACGTCAGTCAGAAAGCACCTCCTAGAGCACATTGTTCTTAATCACTGCCTGGGGACAACTACCAGCAACAACAACTTAACAAGCTTAACTTTTTAAATTGTGCAGGAGAGTATGAGGTTCTGCTAGAGCAGTTCAGCTAGAGCAATGATATGTCTATAGTGAACAGCAATTTTCAGAGGCTAAATTTCATTATCCTACATAAAGGTGACCTAACTGTGATGCATAATAAATTACCTCATTCCTAAATGGCTTTACGACAATGTAGCACTGGATTAACAGTAATATTCTTCATGAATCTTCCTTTCACTGACTTGTGTATGTCACTAAGGGAAACTTTAAAGGT
Organism: Hiodon tergisus; assembly: GCA_025775045.1. Taxonomy (NCBI): domain Eukaryota; kingdom Metazoa; phylum Chordata; class Actinopteri; order Hiodontiformes; family Hiodontidae; genus Hiodon; species Hiodon tergisus. Next base: position 22,033 of record JAOVYW010021616.1, on the reverse strand, counting down.
TTTCCTTTTTTGATGAGATGATGTTGGAGAGATTTTCTTCCCCAAAAAACTTGTGATGGGGTTAGTCAAGTGGCTTTCGGTGGATTATTTCTTAAGTATAGTCGGAATGGATCTCAGATGTAGGAGCTGCCCGACTCTTCAATCAACAGAGTTTTTACTTGACACAATGACACAAATAAGTTTGTCCAAATACATTTTCCATCTTAAGGTTTTTCTGTCTTTATCCAAACTGGTGTCAAACTGGAGCTAACATTCTTTTGGTATAATATTGCTTATTTGTCCGACTAAAATGGTAAACCATTTAGAAAATACTAGTTCAGCTTTTTTTTAATGTTTGGATGTTCATATTGTGATTAACTATTTAGTCTAATATTCCAGGTATGAGTTCATTTCCAACCAAAAGGTTATTTTTTAACCCAATTGCTTTACAAAACAAGTCTAGTTTAGTCTGTATGATACATTGTGTATCATGTTGTTTGGGAAAAATACAAACCCTACATAATTAATTTTCTCATGAATATGCAACAAGAATATAAAAAAAATCTAAAAATATACCTTTTTCATTGTTAAAAGAGATTGTATCAATTAAATAGGTTTGGCATTTTAAAATTATTTTTTAAATTACTGTTTTTTTGTTGGCAAATTTACCGTTCCTTCAAACCAGAGGCCATTAAATTAAATTATATATTAAACAAGCTTTTCACAAAACAGACAAGCAGGTCAAATGTAACGGTCAACAACAGTATGGCAATGAATATAAATTACCTTCGCAACTTCCTCCTGAAAGGCCATGAAGTTCAGGTAGGTGATGTTAACCATGTCGGGGCCGCTAACCACCATTAGCATCTTGCTTTCTATCCGGCCCACCAGATTACCCACGTCCAGCAGCTCTCGCAGTTTGGCATCCTAGAAACAGAAAAACATCAACAAAAATGTGGATTAGTAGAGCGTAAAAAACTCTATTTCTTGAACTATTTTATTTAGGGGGAAAAACAGACTTTTTTATTGAGAAAAAGGATGAATGAATGAACTCAAATGTTTTGCTGAATAAAGCCTTTTATCCTGCAAGACTCTTTTAGATTCAATCAGAGACTCTCCCTCACCTAGATAATTAAATGTATTTAATCGATAAAAACGAAAGTGATCAGCATTAGCAGAAATTTTTAATATGTTCAATTAAAATAAAGGATTTGGCAGGTGGACAAATAAGATGTCAGAAAAATGTCAAGACTTAATCGTAAAGCACTTGATATTGATTGTGCACTTCAGTTAATTGTGCTGTTGGCTTTATCATAGAACCACCAGCAGCAAAATGGCTAATATGTAATGAATAGCTCCACATACCACATTATAATCATTATTAAACTAATATATGAATGGATCATCGGTTGTCAACTAAATGCTGACACAAACACAGATCTACCCTGGCATGGAGTCAGAATGACCTTAAAAGGAATACATTTCCATTTCAAAAACACTCAAATGCTTTTGATGGACACAAGTGAAAGCAAACACTAGCCTTAAATTTAAACCAACAATGTATTCAAGAGAGGTTTCAGCATATACTAGCACTAACTGAAGCACCAAATTCCTTAAATAGGCATTACAACTTTTCACAATGCATTTCAAAAGGGGAGTCTCAACAACATTAGCCCAATCTTAACAACGGTAACTCTTAACAGTGAAAAGGTTGAAAGTAAGTCTTAACAATCCGTGGTTGGTCAATTCAGCCGTGCTTTAATGAAAAGCAGAAAGACGTCATCCCAGCTGAATTGCCAATAACTATTACCACAAATCTCAATTAACCCAATTTTAACATTACAGTTTTTGTCAATTGCTTAAATGCAGTTCTCAAAGCACTAACCTCATTCCCGTAACATAGCCTCAAAACTCCACAACCTGAATGCCATTGGCCACAGCACTGTTTCATTTCTTAATGTGTATGCACTAAGTGGAAATTAGTAAAGCACATTTAGCAAATCACTAAGTACATGTGTCGTTACATAGGCACTTGCATCGTATTTACAATACAGGATATCAGGAGTTTTGTCTATTGTAAATATTGATTTTGTTTCATGCCATTATTTGGATGAAATATTTTAATGTATACTGGATTTTAGTTGCATATATCTGTATGTTTTATATGGACAACAAAATAAATGTGCCCCTGGTTTTGGTTTAAGTACATTCTTGGGGGTCTACCTATGCATTGGTCAAGTGTGCTTTTCTTTGAGGACAATATTTTACTGATGACTTTGTTTTGGTTCATTTGCACTTGTGATAACTGCCTTTACAGACTTGAGTTTTGAGACGGACGTTAACATTTTGGAAACTGCATCTTGGCAATTGAAACTACTTTAATCTTACCTTCTAAAATGCATTACAGAAATTTAGTTCTTTGAAAAAATATTTTTCAATGACTCCTAGATGCTGTAGGCAGATTAGTGAGGCGGGTTGCTTCCACCATGCATGTAACACATGATTCTCTGGTGCATACAAAATGGCTCTTCTAGTTTAACACAGCAAAAGACTGAAAAGGTTTTGCAGAGAAAGCAAATTCACTTTTCAAGTTCAAATTCAATTTGGTTATTTGTAACATTCTTCAATTTCCCAAACATAATCCCATCCTTTAAAACTTGGGTTAAACTCTTTAATTCTGATTTTATCCTCGCTGGATTTTAGCATGATTCAAATGATGCATTGCATACATCTGATATATTGCAAACACATTTGTTTAATCCATATTAAGGAGGCCTTGTATTTCAACTTTAGCTATGTTTTTGTGCCAATGGATCCACTTTTTTTTTTGTAAGTAGGAACCCGTGAAGTATACACCTCCTTTATACTTGAGGTAAGCTTAACTTTCTTTATAAATGCTTATGGCTGACAACACACCATCAGGGTGGGTAATTTTTTATATAACTCAACAGGAAAAATGAATATCTTTATCACTAAGGAGCAACAATGTTTACCAAAGTCATCCCAGTGTTGAGTGCCCAGCACTGATCTCTATGTAGTAATTTAATAGCATCTTGGTGAGCCTTCAGGCGTCTCACATGTGCTGCTCCTGGGGGAGCGGGTAAGAAACCCCTCACAGACCCCAGCAAGGCCCAGTCAGAAAGGTCTAATTAGAGTGCCATTGCACGGCATGAACTGTTGGAGGCTTGCCGGGGGGCCTTGTTGCCAGGTGATAGAGACTTGAATGACCCTAGAGCTGCAGCTTCACTGCTGGGGTTCCGTGCTGCTATATGGCCCTTTGAGGTGGTGTTGGCAGGGGCATAGAGAGTGCGCTGCAACAATAAATCAGTACGCTCCAGCCCTCTCTGCTCAGAACATTTTCCCATGGAGCCCCTGGCATGAGCTCACTCGCAATCAGGTGTAGAGAAACTTCTCATTACCTAGCAGGTGCAACAGCTGCCTGAGTGGCTTTGGAATGCCTGAGTAGATCCGAATAAATTCATTATTTCCTGTAGTTTATGAATAAGGCTGGAGTGTAATAGATTACCATCGTGATCCCTAGATATAATTTTTGCACGGCAAGATAACTGCCCACAAATATCTGCAAGGATTAATAGCGGTCTCTAAGTTATTATCTAAAGATTTTGTCTTTTGGAAGAGAGACAAATCTAGATGGGAACTAGCAATAACAAAATGAGCCTTAGGCTATTAGAGAATTATTATGGGAAATAATTCCAATATTCCAAGGCATGCTGAGAGGAATGTCATGCATTCAGAAACCCAGGGCAAGATTTTGCCATCATATTTCAATAAGGAAAGCTAATTCCTGATGGTCAAATTAAGCTTGAAGCCATCCGCTAGACATGGTTTAAACACAAATCCACATGTATTAATTTGACAGTATGAAATATTGATTAAGTCTAATGCATGAATCACGTGTTCCACAATCTACAAACATTATATGTGCCGCCTTCTGGATGTATGTAAAATATTTTCACTGGGTCACTCAAACTCTAATATATCTTGAATTTGTAAAATCGTCTTTAGTCTTTGAGGCCCAAGTGAGTTCTTAATTAACCAGAAGGTGATCATTAAATCATGTTGATCCAGAGATTACTATACCGCTGCACACTAATTTAATTCCAAGTTGGAACAAAATCAAATTCAACTTTGCTGCCAAAAGACTAAACTAAACGTAGTACTCATCAGTTATTTATGAAGAGTAAGTACTGTCTGCATCTCAAACTCATATATTTAATATCCACAACCTTCTTACTAGATAGGCAGTGATGTTTCCTATTCAGTGCCGCGGTTTCTTAAATTTCTATTTGTTCGATTGGACTGGCACATTTTCCACCATTTAACAATTCAACAATTGACTGTATCTAGGCTTCCTGCTACGAATGCCTTAACCACACATGGGAAACGCTGGTGATCCCTTCTGACCACCCACATTCGAGTCATTCATCACTTAACACACAGATGACTTAACTGTGTGTACAATAGTTCTTATTTTTAGTTCTCCAGCTAGGGGTATGGTAGATGAGTTTAATGAGCAATCGTTCAGCATCTACAGTTATTGAGTTTAAATAAAAAGTGCACATTGAATACTTCTCCCCTCCCCAGGGAAACAGAAACGGGAAATAAAATCTAAGAACATTTTCGTTGATAATGAGGTTTCCCTGTGTACTTCATGCTTGAGCCTATTCTTTAAGCAAATTAAGACAGAAAAATATTGGTTGGTCTGATAGTTTCCTTTTTTTAAATCTTTCAATTAACTCCTCAAGAAACCCGCAATAAAACAGTGCTGGTTGTTTGAGGGGCCCTTAACCAAAGTTATTGTTTGGTGAATTGACAGTGTTTGTTTTTCTGTATAAGGTTTTTTAATCTTCAAGAAAAAGAATATGCACAGTACCCCAGCAAAACTCCAAAAACCTACACTGTTACAAAGCACAAACATATATCCAACACAAACAGATAGATTCAATAAATATAGAAATAAACACATTTTAGTGGACATGTTCTCCAATTTTTTATAGAAACGATTGTAAAAGTTAAACTTTTATTGGTTTCCTGAAATAAAATTTTCCTCCCAGGTCTGCAGCACTAGACAATATTTATGTTAGCATCCCTTAGCACTTGGATCTGATTGTGTATAACTCTATGAGGGACCAATTGCTCTGCCTCCTGAATGTAAGAAATGATTTCAGTTTGCACCTTAAATGGCACATTGTGAGCAGACTGAGTCACCCTTAAAGTCTTTTCCTTTTTTTCATTGCGTGCCTCCTTCTCATCTGGAAGTTTTAACTCCCTTTCATTGTGTCAATCCGCTAATCCCTTTCTGATGATGAGCAGTTGTGTCTGAAGGCTAGACCAAAATGTTTGAAAAGCCAAGTAATTGAATCAAGCGCACACCTTGGGAATTAAAATCTTTCACATTTCATTCAAGGCTCTTTCACATAGGGGAAAAAAATAAGGGGGGGGCGTTCCCTTTCGGGAACATGGAAAGCATCTGACAGCTTTTATTCTCAACTGTCCTCTAAATCATGTGGTATAACTGTCAGCCCTGTCACAATGTGTCTTCCACAAGTGTCACTTTCCTCTTATTCCACCAAACCTATTTCTTCATTGTTTATGGTACCGGTCAGGGCAGCAGGAGGGGGCTGCTTTTTGTCTGCAGTGAGAGTGATATAAAGCGGTGTGTACACTTTGGAAATGAAAAAGGTAGATCATTCAGACCAGCTATATATTTGACAGGGTGTGCAGTTCAAAACAAAAGTAAAATCTAAAAGGCAAATGAGAGTGGTGTTAGGATCTCATTTTGTTGTAAAAGATGAACTTATGAGTATAAGTATCTTTGATACTTTCAATATTTAAAAAAAGAAAAAATATATTATTAAAGTCTACAGCTTCACATAATTTAGCAACAGCTAAACAGTACAGCACATCTCATTTGTAATTCTAGACAAATCGTACTATAGCATACATAAAACCGATACGAGGGCTGCAAATAAGGAGAACATTACCTATTTAACAAGGTAAATGTCAACAATCATAATGAAAACAGTTTTGAGAAATCACACATGGCAACTGCTTTATTGACATTTTGTCCATAGTTAAAAAGCCTGAGAGCACCGGGTGGTCTGGTGGTCAGTGAAGTTTAATGAACTAATGTAATAATTTCAGGAAAGAGGCGATAATTCCCCGCCATATCTCAGCACTTCACCTCCCCTCTATCAGATGTTTTATAACACTGCCGATTGATCATACAGGGAACGATGGCTGTTCTTCTCATAAAGTCAGAGGTGGGGAGGTACACAACCTCAGCAGATAAAAAAACATTAATCATAACCAGGACTATACCTTTGGCTTTCAATTCCAAAAGCGACATGAAAAAATCAGCTATTCTGAATTTGTTCCTGCATGCATACAGTCAAACCTGTATGAGGTTGAGCTTGAGCCTGTTCTTGTCATTCTTGGCATTCAACTGTGTTAGCTAAACACTAAATCCAGAACAAAAGCTAAATATGATACACAAGACTGCTTTTTCATGATTCACAACACCTCACAAACCATATTGCTTGAAGTTTTTAATAGACTCAAAAAAGGCTGGCGAGAAACTGAATGCGTCGCTCACAATGAAGTGCGATCACATGGATTCCAGAAAAATCTACAGACCCCACTGATATTCTCAAAATGTCCTTAAGGGGGCAAAGATGACCTCCTCACCCCTAATCAGCCTAGCTTTCACACTGGTGATTTCAGGGAGGCTGCCTTGCCATGTATCACCGATGTTCTTGGCTCTGTGGATGATTTCTTATGCTTCTCCTCCACCTCAGTACCTTTGTCATGGTTCTACACTAGCGTTATTTGCTCCTGGTCCTAGGGAGGCATAGTTTGTGCAGGTTTTCCAGCTTTCTTTGAATAGCTTTTAACCTCGTCACTCAGAGACCCAGCTAAATTAGTTCAATTAAGACAATAATTAGTGAAATCAAGTGCTCAGGAGGAAAAAAGACCTACACAGACTCTAGCCCTCCAGGAGCAGGTTTCTACATTGTGGATTATCAGGTCCTCTTGTCTTCCCAGGTTAGGATGAAATCAGACATGTCCCTGAGCTGGATACAAAATATCATAGGCTGGTCACCTCTGAGCATATAAATATATGCAGGGCATATGCAAAACCAAGCTTTTTTTATATAATGAGAATAAATACATTGTATTTTCAATATGTAATTGAAGGTGCATTTAAAAACATGAGACTCTGTTCCCAGATGGCTAAGTCGTTTAAGGTGCTTGGCTGTACAGAGTGCAGACTGAGGCCTATGAGCTAGAGTTCACCCGTTTGAATCCAGCTCATGACAACAGGCGACTGAGACCGGGAGAGCATGGTGGCACTCAATTGACTTCCTGGGCTACCGACTTGCAGCATTGTTAAGAGGGATGCGCCTCTCCTTCATTTGGCGCTGGAACTGTATAGCCTGTAGTTTGGAAAAGAGGGTGGTGGCTAGCACTGGAGGAGCCTAGCCAGTGAAGGAGTTTTCACTGGCTGGGGCGGGCATATGTAAACTATGAGCTAGACATGGAGACAGTCTTGTTGATTTCTATTCCTGCAAAGTAGCTAAGAGTTTTCCTGGACCAGATCCAAAACTTCAATAGCAATTGTGATTATTTCAAACCTTGGCAGAAGCCTGCTTATAGTCACACAAAACCAGTGGCTCCTTTTAGGCAAGGCAACTGGTAGTGCACAGTTACCGTTTGGACACTTTCCAATGCCTGGATGGTATACAGAATTGCCCTGAGGTGAGCAGATCACAATTATGTTACAGAGACCTTTAAATCATTTATGGAGAGTTGTGAGCAGAGCACTGAGGCAGGAAGCTTTGTGTGAGCTGTTTATCTCCAATCACACCAATCTTCTGCAGCACCCTACCCAAATACATGAAGATAAATACATTAAACTGCCCAAACCCAAATGTAACATTTAAAAAAATCACAAACCAAATTAATATGAGCAAAATGTACATTGAAAGGCACATTCAGCATACAAAATAATTATTCTGAGGACTGACTTCGTAATAAAAAGCTGAACGTAGAGTGTGGAATAATGTCTTATATAATGTCAATATACAAAATAATACTTTTGCATTATTAAGCTATTATTATATCATACTTTCCATAAAATCAAGACAACATGCTTCCAGTAAGGTTGAACAGTATGCCGAGTACCAAGCAACTTGTTGATCTCAGACCTTTAGAAAAGATTTCCGTTTGTCATCAGGCCCATGTTCTGCACTAATTACAAACAGTTCCAAAAAGGAGTGATCTTTCACCTTATGCCTAATTTCCCCAGAAGAAGCCTGTGACAACTAAAATGAATCCACCAATAGGAACATCGCTGAAAGATGTCCAATAGCTCTTTCATACAAGGAGAACCCTATCTACACTCAGGTAATAGCATTGTGCGATTGGTGTAACATAGAGGTTTCACACAATTCCAAAATGCATGAGTACAGTCTTGCACCCTCCATCAATACACTGGATGGCATCATAGGATGTTGTTCTGTGACTGAAGCCTGCATTCCTGACCTCTTTGTGGCCAATCATCATATTAAACAAATCACACTGACCTAGAAATACCTCGGACATGATAAAAAAATTCCCATTTGAGGACCATTTTGTGTTAAGCTATTCGAGGCACGCTGGTGGTAAGTGGTAAGACACTAATGGAGAGCCAAATCACAGCTATTATTTATCTCCAATTTTTTTTTAAATAAATAAAGAAAATCGTTTTAGGGACGGTCTAAATTAAACAGACTATTATTAACAGAAAATAAAAGGTAACAAACAAAACAAAGTGAAATTAAATCTATAAGAATTTTTTATTCCAGTTTTAAAAATATGTATATAAAAAGCCCTCCTTCAACAATTATCACTTTACTCTTTAGTCTAGTTGGAAGCACTTGAGTGTGGTTTCTTTAGGCAGAACCACACTTAAGTGCGTCAACTTGGGTCAACCTGGGGGCGTGTCCTCCAGTCTCTCTGGCCTGCCTGTGGGTGTGGCCTCACAAGGTGCGCGCTCCCTTTTTAAATGTTTTTATGCGTTTCCATAATCACTGTTAAATAGTAGAGCTGCTTTATAGAGATATACCTGAGAAACACATACTTCAGCCAGGCAAAGACAAATATGTTACTATTTTGAAGTGTTAAAGACATGGCTGAATGGTTTTTATTATCATGCAGCTCCTTGTCTTCCATATGCAAACATAAATTTCCATTTCTTTCATAATCAACAGAGATGAAATAATTTCATGCTCTTTAATCCTATAAAAAGAAATAATGATTCTTCAAACATTTCAAAAATTTCAGATCATTGTCAGAACTTGCTCTCACAGCCCCTGTCATTCCCAATTACACTAACAATTTAAAAATAACGAGTGGAGCTGGCTCTGGAAAAACAGAATAAATAAACAGAACGTCAATAGTCCGGCAAGTTCAGGCTCTTTCTAAGGATCTCTGTTCCCTGCATGTACCTGCTTTTCTCAGCAGTCTCTTCTGAAATCAGATGCCTTTTCCATCCCTGCTCAATATAAATTTCCTATTCCTGCTGTCCTACCCCACCCCTTCCATCTGCCAAGACAGGCCATGCCAGCTTGCCCTTGCCCAACAATGGAACTCTGTGTTCTGTCATAAAACAAGCCTTTTTTCTCACTGCCAGCATCACAACTTTAATCCCGCTGTGCAATCAGTGGCTTCAAACTCTGGCCATGTAAAGTCAGTAAATATTATTGGTGTCATTAATTCTGTTGTGCACGAAGAAGTAGCATGCTACTTTTTATTAAGGTGTGTTTATATTAACTTTGGGAAACCCCTGACTGCAACTTAATGCAATGCGATGCAGCATAATGCAATTCACATTTTAAAAAACACTAATACCTCATGGAAGAAGAACTATATTTTGGAGATAGTTACAGACCCCAACCCCTGGCTTTGTACCACAACCACCAAAAGGTTCCAAAGCAGTAGCCAGGAATCAAACATGGGTCATCACAACCTCCTTGCCTATCTGATAGAAAATTGTATGGAAGTTCGTTGATGAAAGGGAAAAAAAAAAACCTTTTTGTTCTGATATAAATTATGTTAGCCGCTTTTTTCTGTTAGTTAAAAAAAAAGACCATGACAGAAGCTTGACGAACAAATACCTTTTAATTTTGATCAAGGCTTAACACAGCTTGAAACTGGTGTGTCTGCAAGGAACTTGTGGATTCCACATTAGTGTTATTAAACTCCTGCATTTATAGTATACACATATAGACACAGATACATTTTAAGGATTGAAATTAAACTCTAATTTACCTTTTTGGTAATTACGTTCAGTAAACAACCACACCATTGCTGTGTTGCTCGGTACTAACAGAATATGGCTATCGTTTTGTTGAAATCTTGAGATAACTTAGGTTATAATTTTGATGTTATGTAACAAAGGCACCCTTTGTTACTGGCATTGAACATATTGTAAATCCTAACACACTCGTCGTCAAGAAAAAATACATTTTATGTAGCGCATAAACGCAGATAAAATATTATATACTATGTAGTTATAACGTAGGCATGCATTGTCTAAAGTTAATATCAATTTTTTACTAAATTAATTAATTACAAAATTACTCAATTTTAAAAATCCGTCGAACAGCAAAAAGCTGTGATGCTTAATAAATAAAGGCCAAAAAATCTGCAATACAAAATTTACATATTTTGAAGTATTCTAAAGCTGTATTTTAATCTCTGCAACCTTTTTCACAACTGGTCTTGTACCACAAGAAATGTACTTGCTCCCACTGGACAAGTTATTCTCTCCTCCATTGCTAATTGTAACTTAAGGTTCCTTCAATAGCTATAAATACCACTGAAATCATGTTCCCCAGGAGGGAGATATATACTAAATAAAAACTGCTATCATACGGATTGGCCTGGACTGTGTAGTTCCCTTTGTCCTTATCTATGCAGAAATTAAGAACATTTTGTAGTTTGATTACCACTGAAAACAACAAAATTGTGAAAGTGTAAATTTAATAGTAATCTTTAAATTATTTCATACAAATACTTATTCAATACATATTCAGTTAAAGGAGGTTAATACTAACCAAACTAGTAAGTAGTAACAGCAATATTTATTTTAAACAACATTAAACAAAATTACTAGCTTGTAATTTAAAAAAAGGGTTATATTATGCAGTTTACCATACAAAAACAGTGCACTAGAAATAATCTAGAACCAGATGTCCTTTAATATTCTGTGGCTTGTCGCAAAGGAATTTTGAGGAGAGCACTCACTGTTGATTTAATTGTTAAAATATGCAATTTTTTTTTTTTTAATTACCAATGTTGGAGCCATTCATCAAAAATTATTAAATAAAGTACTTATGAATGAATTATTTAGACTACGGGCACCAAGGGCTCTATTGTGGTGATCACAGCGATATTCAGTAACACAGACGCTATAGGCTGGCGAGTTGAGGCATGGTCAATCACAAAAGTAACTTAACTCTTAACAAAACATGGAAAGAATGTGGGAAAATTATTAGGCTAATTGGTGGTTAGGTGATGTAATTGTTTGTGTGGTGAGAATATTAGAGGCAGAACACTATTTTATAATACTTGTGTGATCTGTGGGAGAGTTGATATATGAATAAGGAAATGCTAAACTTAGACTAGCTGGGGCCAAAATGGCACTGCACTGATGCACCTTTTTAAAATGTAAATAATACACCAGCGTCAGAATAAACTAACAAGCCACCTGTGTGTCGCTGGCAAAACAGAGCCCCAACGATTCTGTGGAAACCGCAATGACCGCTAATGAAATGCACGCCAGAGTAACAATTCCACTTTCATGACTGATCTAGTTTCAGAGACATGTGAGCAAGAACTCAGTTAAAAAATAGATTTTAAACCTAATGGGATAACTTGGTTTAATTTTTACATTGAATATAAACATACTTGAAAAAGTTTATTCAGACTAAAAAATGGCAGATAAAATTCTATAATTGAGACAGTGAATTTGACCTTGTCAAGTTATCCATAAATGATTAGAAAAAAAAGCAGAAACACTGTTCACAAGCAGCTGAAATTGTAAACTAAAAACATAACACCGAATGCTTGCAATCAATGTCCAAATGTCACATGATCCACGTTAAAGAATAGCCCTACTTAACATCCAACTGTCCAGTCAGAAGTGACCCAGCTCTTGTGAGCAGAGGTGTCAGATCTTGGATCAAATTTGTAGGAGAACAGCTGAGAAGAGGTGTTAAAAAGGCTGTTAAAATAACATAGATTACATGGATTACTCATAAAATTACATACTTAAATCATTGTTACCATTGTCATGAATTTAAGTTGAAATTTGTATTGACAGTATGTTCTGAATTCTTGTTGTATTTGAAAGAACCATTGTCTTCATTAACATGCTAAACTTATAAATTTGACACCCCTGTTACTCCTGTATTAATATAAAATCACAAAATATCAATACTTTAAATCTTATTAAGTCCTGTGCACCTGGAAAGCTTAAATTTGGGCTTCATTCTCCCTGAAGGCTGCAAGTTGAATCAATGACTTGAAAAAATAATTGCTTTTCCAAAATAGATTTAATAGATTTTTTAAAAAAAAAAATTTTCTCCCTCCGTTCCCAGGCAATTTCATTCTGGTTGCTTTAAAAGCTGCACATAAAAAACAAAAATAAAAAGTTGCTTTCAAAAACCACAAATTAAAGCGAATGAAATGTTCCTGCCTCCACTCACCAAGAAGCCCAGCAGTAGCAGCCATATTTTACTAATTTTGCTATAAATAAACTCAATAAATTAAAATAATAAGTATTTTAAAATCATGTTCAAGGCTAAAAAAAAACGAGTTGGGCTCTTGCCTTCAAAGCAGGTCAAAAGACATTCATCAGGACATAGCCTAAAAATGACTGAACTGTCAGTCTATTTGTACAATCATGTCCAATTAGCACACTGATTTACGGTAAACAATGTCATTGCTGCACTAAATCGGCCTTATGAAAAGGGGCATTGGTACCATTGGTGCTCAAACAATCATATGAACAGTTTATTTGACTGAACACTGCTTATTTCATTTAAAATACTACATACATAGTTACTAAGTGTGGTCTAAAATCAATACTCTATCTATCTACTAGCTAAGGCTTTGAATCTATAAATCCAGAATGACTTTAGCTTGTCCCTTCCACCAATGCATTTTTCATAGCTTCTATTCCTGTGGTATTACTCTGATATGCCTTTTGATATGAGTGTCTAGCCAGTGGCCAGTCCAAGTTATCAGTGGGAATAGCATAATTATGTTATACAATTTGTTCTAAAATTTCCCTTTAGTTCCACAAAGATAAAAAAACAGACACATGGCCAAATTTTGTTTGTGCTTATAAGGTACAGTGTTATGAAAAAACGCAGCTCCACTTAACGTAAATGATAAAAGTTAAATTGGTATGAGGATATTTACAGTTGCTGATGTAAGACTGAAAATGAAGTCCAACTAAACCTGACTTGACTAGCATCACCAGAAAGATTTGAAAAAAAATTCTAAGCTTATTTTATCAATGAACTTCAAGATATTATAGTGTCTATTTTTGGCTAACTGTAAACTTTAAATAATAAATAATATTTTTGTTAGTAATATAAATAAATGACAAATGAAATAAAAAATGAAATAAAATTGCTTCCTTGCAAACTGTGCATCATGATTACAGTGGACTGATAGTCAGTTTGAGCTATTAAGTGTAGACAGGTGTTTGAGCTTTTTTCCCAACTCAAAAATCAATCTTGGCTTAAAAATCTTGACTCATATCCTGGCAAGTTTGCTAGTGATAAACGTAAACACAGCTTTTTATTCTTGGCACTGCATGAGTGTTCCATTTTATTGTAACTTATTTGCATCATTTTGCTTACTTTTGCCTGTTATTTTTCATCTGCATCTAATGCATCCCATGTTCCTGTTTGAACCTGTCGTGTAATACGTTTAATTCAAAACAAAACAATCAATTTGTATATTTTATGGTAATTTTAATGTACTGCATATGGGCTTTTCTTCTGAGGTCAACTTTAGTTCAGACTTGAAAATCATAACAGAATAATGAAAACAAATTAGAAATTTAGGAAAAAGTCATGCCATATTTGACAAATGTCTTCCTGAATTGTGCTGGGATCTCAGCAACAGCATTTGGCGCTGGTCCACAAGCCGGTATCTCCTGAGATTTACTATTAGAAGACAATTAAGACCACAGTGTCCTAACTTTCTTTATCAGTTAAGCTTGATGGAACTAAAGCCCATACTGGGCCGGTTTACATGCAAACTGAAATCTCACTACTGTTATGCCGTTGACATGGAGTCATGAAAAATTAAATAAATCATAAAGCCATTATTTTGTCATTCCTTGACCTCTGTTGATTTCTCACATCGACATTTATACTAAAAGCAGCTTAACCAAAATGCAATTATCAAGTCAAAAGAAAAACAGAATAAATATAAAAAGCAGGGCTGTCAAGCAATTTAAAAAAAATGTATCACATGATTTTCTGTAGTTAATCGTGAATAATCACAATTTTTGAATGTGTCCAAATTGGGCCCTAAATAAACAATTTTCCATTTAAAAAGCAGTGTGTATGTTAATGGCATACTGTGTTTTATTGTAATGGAAAGAAACACAAAATAATATGTCTTAAAATGTTTTAAAGCATTTATTTCTTAAGCAAAGTTCACTGTAATTTACAGCTTTTCATGCCTCCAATGTTAATCGGCCTAATTCCTGAGCGATGAAGTTAGAACACATGTGTGCTTGTTGTCGTCCACAGTTTAAATCCCCAACATTACTATTGCGTTTGTTAGCTTGTTAGCTTGTTGGACGAGAGGTCTGGCTCGCAATTTCTGTTCTAGGTCATCCCAAAGGTGTTCGACAGGGTTGAGGTCAGGGCTCTGTGCAGGCCAGTCAAGTTCTTCCACACCAAACTCCAACCATGCCTTTATGGACCTTGCTTTGTGCACTGGGGCACAGTCATGCTGGAACAGAAAAGGGCCTCCCCCAAACTGTTTCCACAACGTTGTAAGCATAGAATTTTCCAAAATGTCTTGGTAAGCTAAAAACAACCCAATAGCATTGTCCCCCCTCCACCAAACTTTACAGTTGGCACAATGCAGTCAGGCAGGAAATGTTCGCCAAACCCAGACTCATCCACCAAACTGCCAGATAGAGAAGCGTGATTTGTCACTCCACAGAACACGTTTCCACTGCTCCAGAGTCCAATGGTGGTGTGCTTTACACCATTCCATCCGATGCTTGGTATTGTGCTTGAGGATGTAAGGCTTGCATATAGCTGAGCAACCATGGAAACCCATGCTATGAAGCTCCCGGCACACAGTTTTTGTGCTGATGTTAATGCCAGAAGAGGTTTGGAACTCTGCAGTTATTGAGTCAGCAGAGCATTGGCGACTTTTACGCACTATGTGCCTCAGCACTCGGCAACCCCGCTCTGCGACTTTACGTGGTCTGCCACTTCATGGCTGAGTTGCTGTGGTTCCTAAACGCTTCCACTTTGCAAAAATACCACTTACAGTTGATCGTGGAATATCTAGGAGGGAAGAAATTTCACAAACTGACTTGCAACAGTGGCATCCTATTACAATACCACGCTCAAATTCACTGAGCACTTTAGAATGATCCATTCTTTCACAAATGTTTGTAAAGGCAGACTGCATGGCTAGGTGCTTGAATTTATACACCTGTGGCAATGGGACTGAATGAAACACCTGAATTCAGTGATTAAGAGGTGTGGCCCAATACTTTTGTCCATATAGTGTATATCTAAATTCTAGCAGTCGATTGACAAAAACGCGCGAGAGCGTGGAGTTGTATTTTTACTATGGAGGGTTTCAAAAACAAAATGCGTAAAAAAATTTACAGTGAAATTAATCGCACACGTTAACGTGTTAACTTTGACAAACCTTATAAAAAGAAAAAGAAAAAAAGCCATACATTCCTTTTATTTAGATTAGATTGTATGTCTTGCTTTCAATTTCATAGAGCTGAATCCTATTGAATTACATTTTGTGTAAAATCTATTAGAATGAATCAGAAAACAGAAACAGAAAACCTGTTGGTTTCAGAGTTAGCCAATTATAGAAGTATAGAGGGCAAAAATAACAGGGGGGTTATTTGATTTCTCTCTTGGACAGATATGTTACAAAAAAACTAGAGTAAACAGATCATTACTTTGCGAATAAAATTTGTCAGCCAGCAGACACACCCAAATAAAACTATGTGTTTAACATGGCATTGCTACCCATAAGCTTCCCAGTATCCCAAGAAGTGTCAGTCAACTCCAACACAAATCTGCTGGCCTGATAATTGTGCATTTATTCTTTATAAATAATATTGTTGTGGTAAAAGCTGCTTGTGCAAAGCTTTGTGTTTTGTGTTGCGTACATTTTATTAAACTTGTATTACGCAACCATCTGTTTCTCCAACAATAGTGTTATGTCGGTATTTATCAGCAAGGACTCAAACTGACTTATCACTCTATGCCAAAGGCCTGAGCCCCTAACACAGTGAATCGAGGGGGATGACATCACTGTCCAGTCCACTGAGGTGGAACTGTGCACAATGAGTTCTGCTACAATTGTACAGCAATGTCCCCCTCCCTGGATTTTCTCTTATTTCCTCTTGCTTGTAACATTATTTGCTCTTTTGTTTGTAACTTTTATTTACTTTTACTTTATTTACAACTAAAATATTAAAACTACTTAATGTTCACTAAAATTATATTTTGTAAAATACACAGAACTTAACAGAATTTATTAGAACTCATTAACAATATCAAACTGCACAAATACTCCCATGAGTTTTTACTGGATTAAATAATTCCAGGATAGCTAAGGTTTTAAAGAACACAGAGGAGGACAAACACACTTATCAGAACAGTCGAGCCAGGGGTTTTGAACAGGTAGTATCCTCAATTGTTTTGATCAGCTTGCTTCATCAAAATTTTCAGCAGCAAAACAGTGAAAAAAAACTTTAGTAAAACGCCACCACGTACCCGAGCACCCCTATGCAAATAAAAAACTAAATAGTGAACCTAGAAGTCACGTAGAAGTATGTCTTTTATGTGCTTCCTATTACATTTATGAGCTTCTTTGTTCGAATTCAAAGAAGCAAATCTCAAAAGCTTTAAACTAAAAAGTAGCATCCCAGTTTAGTGATTACGCTGCCAGGGTCTTGCTTTTTTCTTCGTCTTAGTTAACAAAGCTCCCACAGACTCCCTCATAAATCAATGCACTCACAAACAAAAAAGACGCATCCAAAGGGTCCAGGATGGAGTGCGGTCTTCAAGAGATTTCACCAACACGAAACGTGATGTGACTCTGCGAGAGGATATCGGGGGAGCAGCACACAGGGGAAAGGAAAATGGAAACGTGTGCGGACAGTTGCGCCTGGTCCTGCCTCATGCGGGGTGGCGCAATGAGCTACTCATGGCCTCTCCACAGCTCCCGGGGCAACAGCCACTCCGGATTTCATGCACTGATTTCACTGATTTTATCAGACAACTGTGTGCATTCAGAAAATATAAAGTAGCAGGATTTCCATTCAATGGGTGACAGGACAAAGGATGAAGACGCGAAGGCATTTGTATGCCATATGCAAACTAATTTTATCCTGTCTTTCTCCTCTCATAGAGAGCTGGACTAACACAGCAGAAAATCTGCTTTGGAGTTTGCCCTTTTCCCCCCGCATAACCACATCAACCACTCCACAACCACACGAGTAGCCAGGCAGGGAGACAACCAGGAAGAAGAATTTTTGGTGCCCCAATCCTACATACCCATTGTCCTTCCCCTACCCCATATCCATGTCCTGGTCTGGCATTTATGCCAATTGTCCCCTCACTACACCCTCGAGCCCGTTCTTGGCATGCACGGCTGAATTCACCGCATCATGCCTTCTGCGAACACCTGAGAGCTCCACAACAAGCCTAGTGGCGCGTGTATGACTGACTTAACCAAGGGTGTTTCCAGGGGAAAGAGTCCTTGTTTTTGGAAGCAAATTAAGGGCCTTACAATGTGCTGGTGCAAGTGAGACCATAAATGAAAGGGTAAGACAACCAGATTGCCAAAATTTTATTTACAAATCTACCTCATAAACCTACCTAAAAGGTGGTTTTGCCTTTGTATTCATGGACCCCGCAAAAGGGCAGGCAGGAACATAGTCAATTGTAACCCTGATCTCTCATCCCAGCAGTAAAATAACTTGTTTCCATTTGCAGATGTTCATTCGTCCCTTCCAGAATACACGGAGATCCAGCAACACGGCACCAGAACCCTGCCCAGCAAGAAGTTCCACAACAGGCAAGCAATCGGGGGGAGGTCGACAGGATACTTAGTCTTAACGGGATCGAGGAGTCTTGGAGTGCCTAGGGGTCACAATATAAAAAGTGGCATCACAATTCCACGTGGAGAGGCGGAAAGATAGATAACCTCTGCTTTGGACCGCCTTCTCGAGGCAGGTGGCCACAAACTGCCAGTTTTTATGTTTTTCATCCTGTGGCTCAATTTGGGAGATTCACATTTAACTCTTATTAGACAATAAATGCAATGAGAACTGAACAGTGAGTATCTTTTACATTAAAAGTTTATTTCACATTTTATCAATGTTTGGTGAAACGACTGACTTCATGTGGTATTTCAGAAATTGCAAAATCAATTCTAAGCTTCTAGAATGCCAGGACCATAACAATAGGGTTTTCATAATTATGGATCTGAAGAACCTTGTTATGAGGTGTAACTATCGCCGTTTATAAAACGTTTATAAAATTAGCTCTATATTTATCTCAATATCTTTGCATTTAACTACTTAGGTTGACAAAATCTACCATAACTGACGTTTAAAAACTCTTAGTGAAAGCATTTAAAAATGTTATACTTAAACAGTTTTGAATAGAAAAAGACTATTAATGACAACTAAAGATGTTGATATTTTTTATTGTCCTCATTACCATTATGGGAATTATCTGTACCGAAAGAATGATTTGGTGGTGCAAAAATGTGCATGATCATATCTTGAATTGGTTCAACATAGCACTTAGGAGAGTATATTCAGCCCTGAGGAGGATTGTATCAAGCAGACAGGTGCTCAGCTGGGACAGAGCGGACAGATTTCTCTCTTTAAAGTCTTTCCGATTGGTTTCACCTGGGCACTCTCCCATTGGCTGGATCACACCTGGGCACACTGGTCAGATAGGCCTGTCCCAGCGGATATGTCGGCACCTGTGCACCATCTCATTAGTAGTCTCATCTCAGGTGCACCATTTTATTGCTGGCTAACTGGTGTGGCCTTGCTTGCACCAGGGATTCAATAATGTGTTAATCCCAAACAAGCTATAATGGGCAGACATTATTTAATTAACTGTGATGTGCAGTTTCAATAACCTGCGACTACATTCCATTATATCATCAATAATTATATAGAAAAAAAGATATCCTAAAAATGTCACCAAAAATAAAGATTCTTTAAGAATTGTTTGTGCGGATCAGTATCCTGTTCAAAGAAAATGGAAAAGGATGTCCTTCAGTGACATTACAGTACAGACAATATCAGCGTTTGTTTTTCTCAGTAACTACCAATTGTATAATTAACCTCCCTCTTCAGTTTTCAAATGCATCAGCCAAAATGAGCTCCACGAACAATGTTTACAGTTGTAGCAGCTAACGTCTGGACAATAAAACTGAGATATTCTGATTTAAACAATGATTTCAACCAACATGGCTGTTAATATTTACAAGATTTAGAAATGAGAGCGACAGGGAACTTCTGGCGAGCGCCACCTCTCATCCAGCCAGCTGTCATTTAACACACTGCAGGCCTCACAGTGTGTACAAGAGGTTCGGCGTCGATTGGAGGCAGGTCCTCAGGAAAGCCTAGGTAGTCAGCAGACACCCGAAACGGCGGCTGGTTTGTAACAAACTCACTGAAGTTCTGTTGACTCCCTCTCACCCACCCTAGCTGAGGTGGCACCTTAATCCCTGACTTTTAAAACAAAAGAATGTTCCCAGGGCAATTTAAAAGGCATTTTCCAAAACACAAATAATCAAGGCTGAATTGGCTATACATAATATTTAGTGCTTCCTGTCTACGTGAATCTGGAGATTATTTGAGGTTTTACGAGTGATAAGATGATGTGTGATACAGGACCAGGATGCCTAGGATACACATTCACTCATTTGGCCTTCTTCCTGTCATGTTTCTCTAATAAAAGATAAATTACAAGAGAGGGAGGCTTTTTGGGACCTACTGGAGACCTATTGAACTACTACACATAATATGTGTAACTGAACATTAATATGTGTAAGACACCTGAATGGAGCATTTATTTTGGGAAGAAACAGAGGATGATGAAAACAAACTGAAATCAGGATGAATTATATCAGAGGGCAAATGTTAAGAAGTCTAACTGACCTGGGAAACGCACATCAACAACTGGTTTTGGGTTTATGAGTCATATTTCTGCACAGGAGCCTATAAGCCATAGCCTCGATCAAGCTTATGAATAGCCACCACATAAATCAGCAAAAGCAATGATTATACTGTATTTAGCATTGTAATATGCAATAATACTTCTTGAAAGTTTTTAAGTTTTATACATTTTTAATTTATAAATTTTTGAACACATTTGTTCATGAGACAGAACAGTGCAACATCAGGCAACTTTAAGGTTATCAGACATTTGCCAAATTTCTGCAACATACCAGATGAAACATTAAATTCAAATGCACTGGGAAGAAACCATACATTTTGTTAATTTCAACAATTGCCTTTCCTAAACAGGTGCTTGTCTAATAAAGAATCCCCATATTCAAAACAGAAACAACCAGTTAAGAGACATACGTGATAGCAAACAAGCAGAGCATGACGGATAATCAGTAAACTCTTACATTCAGCGACTCCCTGTTGACCACCTCCCTGTTTCACTGCCAGCCAAACTGTCTCTCTGCTGTACCACATAGCTACCAATTATAACCAAAGAGTGACAACCAAAGACATTAAACATATTTTTTCTAAATTTTCTCATATTCTCTTATGTTCTCGCTAGAAGAACTTAACTGTGTTCTGCGCCACTCCATTTGTGATGTATTGTATTTTTATAACATAAAATACACTACCAATTTTCTTCATCTTCAGAATGTAAAGGCTAGTGAAACCTATGAGGAACTGATTCTCAAGTCCCAGAACCAAGATGCTGCCTTCGTTATTTTGCCCCTTGACTTGATTTGCACATGTATTTTATAATTGTATTTTATTCTTGTGTTTCATACTTGTGTGTGATCATATCTACTAGCGCTGAGTACACATACATGCATCCTGTTCTGTTTGCTTTTCTGTGTCGTTTGCACCAAATGAACTATGCCATAATGGCCCTTAAAAGTAATTTGGATAAAAGCATCTAGCAAATGATTAAAACATAAATACAAATGTATGTAAATTGTTCAATAACATGCTGGTAATGAGAAACAGCTAAATTTAATTATAGAGATGGCTTTCTACCTTTTAGCTATGGACATGTGTGTGTGTGTGTGTGTGTGTGTGTGTGTGTGTGTGCGCGTGTGTAAAGGTTTTATGTTGTAACCAAGGTCATTTAAACAGTGCTATTATGCTGTATTATTTAATCTTCTTTCAATTTTAATAAAAAAATCTAGCAAAAAAATTAAATAAAAACGATTGTTCAGACCTCTGCATTTTTTTACATTCATATTTATAGAATGACATACTATATATATATACACAACACAGTATATACTATATATATACAGTGGGGAGAACAACTATTTGATACACTGCCGATTTTGCAGGTTTTCCCACTTACAGGTTTTGTCATAGGTTTTTTTAACATAGGTTTTTTTATCATAGGTACACTTTAACTGTGAGAGACGGAATCTATAACAACAATCCAGAAAATCACATTGTATGATTTTTAAATAATTAATTTGCATTTTATTGCATGACATAAGTATTTGATACATC
>JAOVYW010021606.1:0-32907 GCA_025775045.1 Hiodon tergisus | reverse complement strand
CTAAATTAATATTATTCATTACAAGAGGGAATATTCTCTTAATTCCACAGCATCTGATTTTGTCCTAAAAAACAGAGGCACAGAATTTCACTGCGCTTTTCACTAAACTAATACGTGGCGAGCATAACTGCAGGCATTTGGGGGGAGAGAAAATCGTCTATCTGACATCAGTAAGAACATTCCTTTGATGTGGAATACGGCTACATTTTTGGAATTAAATCAGATCGAAACTAAGCCTGTTTATTCTGTGCTTGTGTCTGTGTCTGTTCGACTGTGACTGTCTGTGGATCAGCAGGTTTAGTGATTTGTGATACAAAAATTCGGAAATCTCCAGGAACTCGCTATCTTGTAATCCGTTCCACACTAAAAAACGGGGGTCACGAGGGACAAGGCCGCACTGGTTTGTTGTTAATGTAGTTGAAAGAGGCACTACGGCGAAAAACAGTTTATATTAAATTACCAACACAAGGTTATCTTTCCTCAGCACATGCTCCACTGCCCCAGGCCGGGGTAATCTGTTCGTTGCGTTCAGCTAAAATGACATCATTAAGTAACTGAGGCTGTATGTCTCCTGCAAGCTGAGTGCCCCAGGAAGCTTAGTGCAGCAGGAAGCTGAGTGTCACAGGAAGTTAAGTGTCCCAGGAAGCTTAGTGCAGCAGGAAGCTGAGTGCCACAGGAAGCTGAGTGCCACAAGGAAGCTGAGTGCCACAAGGAAGCTGAGTGCCACAGGAAGCTGGCTTTTCTTTTACCTGCAAGTGCCTGGTGAAAGATACCTGCTTCTTTTCTTTAGACGATGCTTCATGCCTTTCCTCTTCTAGCGGAATTATCTACAATAAACAATAGATTTTGGCTTTGCTTACCATCATGAATTATCATCAAAAATTATAATATCACCAAACAGAATGAGATGATATGGGGTTATGGAGAAAAACTGTAATGTAACGGATAATTACACTGCGCAACCCTTATAAGTTGAAGCAGCCGTCTGTTGCTGAATTTCTCACGGGCTGTAAAGATAACGAAGGGCAACAGAATAAAGGCAAAAAATGCAACAATGCAGAGTAATACCAAGTCATTGTTAAGCATTTGGACTTTCTTAATGGCTCAGACGTCAACGATTGTATTGAGCGCAAGCACAAGCGCTTTTTCGAGATGCAAAACGTGGGAGGATATCCATCCGGCAAGACTGTCTACTAACGAATGGCAAATAAAATAAGGGGCGGGGCTCCTCACACCCACTGCGTGTATAAGGAGTGATTGATGTCTGGGGGCTCCCTCCAGTACGGCCTCTGGATCGCACGCGCACTTCTGTCACCCTTTTTTGGGTTCTCTCCAGCCTCCTTGGCCCAGAGTTCCCCAGCGCCTCTGTAGACGGTGCTCCCCGTCCTGTGGTGACCCACGTTCAGATCTTTTAAAGGGTGGAGAGAGAGCGCCCCTCCTCGTCGTTACATTGCACGGTAATGCCTGGTTGGATAACTCATCTTATTCACCGACTGAAAGAGTTATATGTCCAGTTGCGGTAAGGGCCATTCCACCATAGATCACTCCCTTATGGACTCCCTTATCCAATCGCTGGTTGAAGGATTTAATTTTTTGATAGTTTGACTTCGGTTCTTTCCCTTTAAAAGTAGTCTGCTCTTTGACTTTTGGCCTGCCTGTGAATGTCTTTCCTCCGGTCTATTTAATTCAGATCTTTGCTTTGCCTGTGATGTGTTTGCTGCAATATCAATGTGTGTGTTTCTTTGCCGCACATTCAATGCTCCCATAACGCGATGGCCTTAGGGAGGAAGACACGTTCCCTCCAAATGAAAGTTCAATTTTAAAAGGCTGGGGTAGCATGGGGTGTCCCCATGAACAGCAGTCTGTCAAAGGAAGTACGCTGCACGTCTCGGGCAAACTCATCCTGGTTATTCACAGTACGCCGTGGCAGCTATGAGCTCTCCGTCATCCAGCTTCCGCCGTGACACAGGCTCTCTCTGCTCTCCGAATATAGTGCGCACATGAGTGTCTGTCATGTTATCGCACAAACGATAATTAGGAAGAATTACGGAATTAATGGTCTCACCTGTTGTGTAGATGGGTGGTGGAACACCCATCTACACAACAGTTTGGCCACCGGTGATGAGATTGGTGCGGTCAGGTGATTGGCTAACTGTTGGGAGCAGGTGGGGGTGTGGAGGAGGCTGCCTTTAAATCCCTTGGGAAGGTGTACAATAAAATGGGAGTCTGGGAGAGTGAGGTTATTGGTGGGTGAACGTGCTGTTTTATAAAACTGTCTGGAATAGTCAGCGAGCGAGCGAGCGAGCGAGCGAGCGAGTGAGTGAGTAACTGAACTTAGGTGCGCATGAATGCGTGGCGGTCCACAGAGACTGGGTAGTGTGTGTGTCAATCTTTCTGTCAGGACACGCCTACATCTACCACTGGAAGCTGGTCAAGTCGGCACATCACTGTAAACTGATCAGACAAAGTCAGAACTGGGCTGCCACCTTTCACAGTAGTTTGGAAATTGGGATGATGTTGCACAAATCTGGTTGATCAAAGCATTGATCACAGCTGGATAAGCAAGAAAATGGTGCAATGAGCTACTTTCTCTTTTGAGAGGTCTGTGCTAGATTGAGCCCTCTCTACCTTGCCCAGATTTAGCCATTCATTGTACCAGTGGAGCTTCACCAGGCTTCTGCACTCGACCCGAATAACGGGAGGTCTCACCTGCCACTCCGAACGGCCTCCGTACATATCATAAGGTGCCCGAGCCACAACCCTCGAACACCGCGGCACAACTTTTCACTCCACCAAACAAACAACCCCCATACGTGGGCACAAATCAGCTCTGCCTGGACTCGCCACGTCTCCCGGAGGAAAGCGGAGAGGGAGAGGGAGAGGGAGGGAGAGAGAGAGAGAGAGAGAGAGAGAGAGGGAGAGGGAGAGAGAGAGAGGAGCCGTGGGGTGCGGGAGCGGCGGAGGTGAATAAGTGCAGCCGACGGCAGGAGGAGTGACAGAACACACCTGAGTTCTGGCACATGATTAATACCAGAGTGGAGACGCGCTGATGTTAAGTACCCAGAGCTCCGACGCAATTTATTGCTCCTGGCGCGTACCTCCCCCAGTCTCTCCCCAGCTGTTCCGCACCTGGATACCAGCCTAGCGGAGAGACTTCCCATCCATCTCTCAGAGGGGTGGGGGCGGGGTGTGGGAGGAGGGGTCGAGGTTGGCAGGTGGTGTTTGGGAGTGAGGAAACAGCCCAAAAACATAGCCCCGTGGGGATTATAAATAGGTCCAAATCCTTTCACCCCAGTCAAAAAAGACGTGTAAGTGTGCAGTAATATATCGCTCGTCACCTTGAAGACCACTAATGCGGATGACGGTTAATGCGAAAAGTGTGCTTTTGCACACCTTATAGGAAAGTTACAGCGAAGAAAAACGTCTGACATTGATAACAGTTAAAACGTTTCATGAGTTAATGATTAAAGTGGTCTGTTCTTTATTTTGTTGGACATTGTTACTTCTTCTTTCTATTAAAAGTTTTTTTTTTTTTATGTAGTAAATATATCACATCCGCTAGCCCAGGACTATGATTGACAGACACTGGGGTGGGAAGTTTGTGGCCTGAGAGCATCATTAGCATGGGCTCCGCCCTTAGTATGGAAGAGGAACGCAACATGATGTAGGCTGTGGGACAAAGTCAGTCAGGAGATACGTAATTTTTCTGCAAGTAAAAAAAAAAGGCTTTGGATGGTGTTGAATTTTCATAGGGCAAACCATGGGAGTCAAAACATAGTCAAGATAAATGTTAACGTTATAATAAGAAAACTTTAATTATTGAATGCTGAAAGAAATATATATTTTCAAAGACATGGTCCTCAGCTTCACAGAAATGTGTATTATTTGTTCTTTTTCTTTGTTATTAGGAACATGTGTAGGTATTTAGTCGTGTACCATTCTGTAAGTAGACAATTCCTAAATGACTTGACTATTAGAGGGTTAATAATAGAATATCAATCAGGTCTCTGTGAAGAATAAGCTCACTTAGAATGTCATGCATTAATGAAAACCCAAGTGGATGTCAGCACGCCATTTATCAGAAATGACCTTGTTTGGGGGGGTGGGGGGTGGTTTCTTTATATTTTTCTGGGTTTTTTCCTGCTTATAATATTTTAACCCAGAAGTTTAATTTCATTTCGACAATTTTAAAGCTTAATAAAATATATCTGAGCTCTGAGCCCTCCCAGGGCTTATAAACCCGACAGGCTCACTTGAGAAAAGGGTGAAGTAAGATGGACGATTTTTTGTCAAAGCGGGAGGGGGGCGGGTTGCAGAGAGAGGGGCCAGCAGGCAAGGAAGGCAAGATATTCAAATTCATCCTTAATATGATCCTTTAAATATATTACAGATTTGCTCCACCCCAGGGACAACCAAGTCCTAACGTAACAACTTCCAAAAAACGTTCTATTTTACCCACTATAGCCAATCTCCTTCCATCCTAACATAACATGCTTATTCTTGTCCATAGATTGGATTTATCCTAAATTGAAAGACTGCCAATACTTCACAATAACCACAAGTGTGTTGTGTCCTTAGTCAGCTATAACGACACAGATGGGTCTGTGGCTAAATGTAAGTCCCTGGGATTTGTGTTAGTTGTTACCTTACGAACGAGTATGGGATTTTTTAGTCTGTGTTTTGAGATTGGCCTCCCAAGAGGCTCAGCAATCAGACCACAACGTAGAAACGTGGTTTCTAGGAAGGAATGTGTAGCATTCAACGAGGTCACCCCACATGGAAGGCAAATGGCTTTTTACCAAAATATAGCTGTTCTACCCTGCGTGCGCTTGATCGACGTTTTTCCAACTTTTCTAAATAAATATAACAAATAATCACACGCCGGATTGTTTGAATATTTCTTAACACCACACTAACAATGATATCATGACCCTTTAAATGAAAATATTGAGCAGACAAGAACAGAAATATTAACCCTCTCGTCAGCACTTGATTACAAACCAGAACATGGATTTAGTACGATTTAGATATCAACAAGGTATTTTCTTACGGAAATATACAGATTTTAAAAATGTACTATGGCCTCTAAATCGAAAAACATGCCTGCCTGACCCAGTTCTCCGTCTGTACTGGGGGTTTTTCACCAGATTATGTGCTGCCTTTGACACTGCTGACCACCAGAACCTTCTGAATAGCCTTGGAAGTAATGTGGGGGTTTGTGGTGCTCTGTCTTGGTTCAGTTCATACCTAACAGATATTTTTTTGATTTGTGTAAATAAACGATTGTCAGATTTAACCAAGTTAATTACGGTGTCCCAAACTTCTGAGTTTAGATGGCTGATCGTTGCCTCCTTACTCATTTGTCTCAGACTTAGGACTAACAATTTACCCAGGTCTTAAACTTGAATGCCGTTTACAGATATTTCAGAGAACGTTGCTAAAGCCAAAACCTCCATGCTTTTGTCACCTCGAGACAACTCTACTGTTGTGCCTTTTACTCACACTGTGACCAAACCCAGGCTAAAAATACCTGTTCAGTTTGTTCTTTAGCCCGCTGGATCCTGTGATGCAGGTTGACATATGGCCATAGACTTCTCCAGGTGCCGAGAGCCTTCCGAGCTGTCGCTTTCACCATTTGTAGATCGACCCCGATGGTCTGGTCGTGCATTTAGGGGAACGGGAAGGCTCCAGACAACCTACTCCCGTACTTCCCACTGTATGTCTGTATTTTAAAAACGCCATAGTTTATTCCCACTGAGGAGGCTACGTGACGTCGCACAACACTAAATTCTTATATTCTCCCTTCTCTTCTTTGTCAGTCGCTGACCATTGTATGTTTTCTCTTGCTGATCTTCTCCGCCCTCTTACCTGCCACATGAGAGATAAATACGTACGAGCGAAGTACTTCTCCAGCGAAGTATCAAACCGCAAGATTGGAGAATACAAAGTGGGCCAGCTGTGGTGTACTGTTGGCAATCTTTCCACCATCCACGTAGTGCTGAAGCAGCTTGAACTATTAACTCAGCAGTTTATTCAACTACTTTATCATCCAGTATATAGTAGTTTATGTGTCTACCTTTTTCTCAGACTACTCTCGACTGCCTCTGAGGCTCAGGGAATAATTTTACAGTTTTTTCCTAAAATTGGTTCTGGTTTTTTTTTCTTTGTTTACTTCTGGGAAAAGCACTATTCATCTGTAAAAATGTGAAAAAATCCCGTATAAAATTTGACTGATTAATAGATTTTCCCTAAATCCGTCCTTAATAAATCAAGTGGACTGACGCAATTTTTGGCACAAGTTTATCACTTTAACTGAATTTATGGGGAAAAGATTTGGTGAAGTTTGCCGAACGGAACAGAATTAATGCTCGTGTCCCATGGAAAGTGAACTTGCAAGAGCTGTGTGCCCGTCTTTTCTTCTGGCAATCCTAACAAATCCTCACATTTACACCGTTTGTTTTGATTTCCGTTGACACCTGTGACAGGTCATCTTTCTGAGGAGAAGGCAAACTTTGCCTCCATCCAGGCGTCCGCTGTGCCACAGATCTGAAATCAAACCACTAGGCAGCAGATCTGTGACGTGGCCTTCATCCGTTTGCTCCATGAGTCCTGTGCGTCATTGAGGAGAGAGGGGGGCAGGAAATGGGGCGTTGTTGGGAAAGCGTATTTCGTTTCTCTGCTCTTAGGGCGTTGTCAAACCATTGGATCGTGTTCAACTGGCAGAGATTTTTCTCAAGAAGCCTTCAAATAATTCACAAGTTTTGTTGTTTCGGACGGGACTTTGCTGGTCCTCTCCCGTTCCTTCCAGTTGGCGTCTTGGCTTTAACTGTGACAGCAGAAAGCTGGATACGGTTAGACAAGCGCTGACAGCTCGAAATTTTTCCGGGGCAATATCTTCAGACGCCTCACTCATCCGTCTTCTACATGCGTGCCTCTCTGATTTTAAACAAATGATTGAACACGCTGCCCCTCAGCATCAGTTAGCCTCATGACGGGTCTGGGCACACTGCGCGTGATGTATGGCGCTGTTTCATTACATTAATGCTGGAGGAATACGAACCACACGCCAGCTCTTGCTACGTCACCACATGGCTCTCCGGCCCTGATTTATGCGTTCCTGTCAGCCGGGGGAGGGCAGTTGCATGTCGGGTCGGGCTCTCCAGGGCCGGGGATCTCCACAGCAGAACCCGGGTTCCCATGGCGGTTCCTCTCCGCCAGAGGGGGACACCCGTCAGCCGTACGACGAGGCGCCTTTCCGTGAGTGACGTCTGTAGAAAGGGAATTATGGCGTCATTTATCATTTATCACGCTCAGCCTCCGGCCGCGCAGCGCGCCGCGCGCCGCCACACTTCGCGGGTAACACCAGGCAAACGTTTTATCTTGCCAAAAAGCATGCATCTTCCGTCGTTTGATAGCGCACCACGGCAGCGTGCCTGTGAGCACAGAGCATGTCTACTTGTTCATTGGGTATGAATTATAAAGTGAAGCCTTTTGTTTGCTTAGCCGTACATGGGTATATCTGCAGCCAGTAGTGCAATTATAATTATGTCACATTACAGAACGTATCCCACATTTAACGTGTCCTTTTCAGCATTAGTATTTGTATTACATTCGTTTTTATCACTTTTTTAATCATTATTCTGTCATTGCCTCATGTTTTAAGGCTATTCTTTCTGTCGTACCAACCCGCAGGAAATTAGTCTTTGTACTAAGTCTGAGAGCATGTGGAGAGAACTCTGACTTCCCTTTGATAATACCAAAATACACACACACACACACACACACACACACACACAGTATTAACAATAAATGAGGACTGCAACGTTTGTACTCAAGTAAACAGGTGGGAAGGGTGTCCGTGGCCCGTGGCCCGTGGTCCCAGAGGCTTCTCTAACATCTGGTCAGCGCAGCTTCTCACCTGGGTCAAGACAGGTTCTCCCACAATATGTCCTCCACTATCAATTATAGAACATTATTCACTTGAGGTCTTTTTCTTTCCTTGGCAGAAAAGACACCTGGAACATGTTCGTCACCTTATTTATTTATTTATTTATTTGCCTCTCTGATCGCGTTGCATTCTGGGAATGACCATCTGGTCTTAGCTATTTTCACTTGGAAGGACAGTATACATTATACATTATGTAAATGTAAGGTGCCTTGTTTCCAAATGCTTGTTTTCTTGCCACACACAAAGCATAGTAACTGGCCTCCCTGTACCAGCTGACAGCCCTGAATAATGATAAGTTCAGGAAAGCCCTGTACCTCAGTGAAATGCATTTTAACAAGATTTATTAAGTCAGATGTGGCCTGCTTAAATTTATTGGTAAGGATCATGCAACTTTATATTGTTGTTATTGTTCCTTCAGTTTGTTTGTTTTTTGTCTTGTTTTACAACTGCAGGTGAGCATAATCACATAACTCATCCCACATCTCCCATGTGGCTTTATGGGAGCTGAGTAAAGAGGCATTGTTGTGTTACAGCGACTTCTCCGCGAGAGCCGTGAGTCCCCTGCAGCTTGTGTGGGGGGGACAGCCTCCGCACGCCAGCGCCACAGTCACACGAGCACCGAGTTCATTAGGAAGTGTTGCCACCTGTGTGTGTTGGCTCCACAAAACGCAGATTACACAAGCGGCCCCCAACACAAACGACCCCCAACACAAGTGCCCCCAACATAACCCAACTTAACCCTCGACCAGCTACAACGTGCAGGACTTTTGCCTGTGACTAACACCAGGACTGTTACAAATGAAAGGCTAGTTACCTCGTAGAGTGTGTTTTCTGTTTTCTCAGTCAATTAAAGCACAACGTGCACGTTTTGCAGGCAATCGCTAGGCAATAGAACCACTGTAATCCTTATCGCGTTAATAAACGAGCACTGTAGGCTGTGTTCTCCAGCTGCGCCCCTGATGTACTCCTGCTGTGCTCCTGATGTGCTCTGGGGCCATCGGCCCACTTTCCAGGACCGGGGAACAACCTTTTAGTGACGGGCTGACAGGGCAGGCTGGTGCAATGTGGCGTAGTGACCTGCGCTGCATTTCTCTCAGAAAGGTCGGCAATTCCTCCCTTTCGCCTGGGTGCCTCTGTCCCACAGATAGTTAGCCCTTAGAACGAAGGGAAATCTGTTGTCTCGTTTTGCCTTAGTTTAGCAAATGAAATTGAATCTCGACATCTGTGTATTTTTTTAAATGTTGTGTGAGCATTGGCACAAATCCGTAGCAGCCCTTTGAGAATAATGACTTATCAGCTTGTTTTGTTTGGAAAGCGTAAAGGACCCGACGGTCGACATTCTGCCCGCCCTCTCAGAGCCAGAGCCACAGCCCAGGATTCTCCCAGGCAATGGAAGCTTCTGGAGAAAACCAGGAGGCCAGCACATGCTTACCATCTGGGGCCATTCCTGCTCCGGAGCTGAGCGGAAACCCCTTGAGTAGGGCGGCGACGCCACAGTGCTCCGTTCCTCACCTCGGCTCTGCGAAAAGAGGGAGAATGCGTATAATTGGTTTATTTGGGCTAAATCAGACTAAACAATCCAATGACGGCGGGCCGTGGGTGATTAGCCATCCAATCATAGGACAGACTATATCACTATGATCCATGACTCAACCCAGGAGGATTCCATTCAGAGTGACTCACGCAGTGAGCAGGTTGTTCTGTCCTCTACTGCTACCTTTTTTGAAGGCTCACAAATCTGAACATCATTAGGGTAATTTGGTAACACACAATGCTAAATTATTAGTCAGTTGCAGTTCTCGAAATTCAATATTCACACTTACTGTGTGTGTGTGTGTGTGTGTGTGTGTGTGTACGTGTGCAGAAATCTGCATAACTAGCATCTCACCCATTGAGTGTTCAAAGAAAACCCTAGAAGTAAAATTCTAGCAGTATATGACATTTCAGATAGAGTTCTAGCTCGTCAGAAATAATAATTTATTACGGTATGTAGATGGAAAGTCATACATTTTAACTTGTCTTTCTCTGTAAGTGCATCTTTCAGAATGAAATACCATGTGCCAGAGAAATGTTTATTGCCCCTATGGGAGGTTCCCGGTTATTACAGAAGGCAAGGAAACTTTTTCGAGGACTTTGCACAAGATTAAAGCTTTTGTGTTCTTTGAAGTTCATACGTGGCAGTACTTTCTCTTCCTAACAATGTGGGTGTTTTACTGCTGGAAGAGAAATGACCCGAAACTGCCAAATCCTACACACTCCTGTCTGCAGGTCCTTTTACACAGCTGCTGTAACAAGGCCTCATCTCCAAATGGGAATACATCGTTGTCAAAATACTGGATTCCTAATTATAGTAAACAAAACAAAAAAAAATTTTTTAAAGGTTACCTTGTGTTGGGTACATGACTGTATTTACGGTGAAGGCCGTAGGCATGATCTGTTTTTTGTTCAACATTCAAATATTTTAATAATCAGGCCACTTCGTTCTGCATCCCAATACAATCCAGTATTTATAATGTATTAAAATTATCTAGCGTATCCAGTATCGAAAGACTTCTTCAACTTTATCCAATTGAAACTTATAAGATATCTCTTCGTTTTCTGGTTCTCCACGTCAGCTCTGCTGACCACTTGTGTACCACTTGTCTGTTCAATCGTCCATTTTCTTCCACATTCCGCCGATCCCTATTTTCAAGTGTGGCACTTGCATTTAGACCAGTAATTTATCAGACTCCTCATTAACCAGTTGTATACATTTTAGTGTACTGCATTCGCGTTATTTCCATGGCGGATCCCCGTCTACGCTCCAGAGAGAGAGACACATTGCCACCCAGTGGCCGATTTGGTCACTGCCGGTAGAATGAGAAAGAGGATTGATCTCGCAATCAGCATGCTGACAATGCCTTGGTGTCCTGCCAGCAGCACAATAGGAGATCCTTCACGCGGCATAAGATGTGAGACAATAGATTTTACTGATTGGATTGCACTCCATGGGGATTGACAGTAGTTCACCACTTGCTATTGAGCCGTTTCTTTCTGCCTGGCACGAGACACTGATAAAGCAGTAAATAATATTTATTGTATGTGGCATCATTCCTGCGCAAAGTGCATTCTTATGAACTTAGGGAGGCACGTGAGAGGCAGTGTGTTGCCAGAAAATAACAGTTCTAACTCACAGGTTACACTCATCTTTGCCTTTGTAACGCGATAGGAGGGAGAAAAGAAGAAGAGGATTGGCAAATATATATATAAATATATATATATTATGTTTAATATATTATTGTGTTTTTCAGGCTGTTCTCAGAGGAACTTCCGTGGCTAATTGCAGCTGCACTGTCTTGAACCAGTTGTTCTAATTAGTCAAATACAGCAACCGCTCAAGAACTCTAGGAAGCTATGACACAAGGCTGTGGTACCACAAATGAATCTAACCACTGTGCAGGGTCGCCACTGTTTTGTATATCTTTTAAGCAATTATGATTATCATTGTAGCAAAACAATTATCTCACCAAAACCTTAACATTTTCTCTTGTCATCTGCAGCGAGCGGCGGAATACGCTGATGTTTGAATAAGATTCTGAAACGTTAGCAGCCTAAGTCAAATACGATATAGGGCACATTTGTGTTGAATCTGTGAGAGTTCCCCATAGATCCTGTTGAGTGGATTTACCAACACCATAAATGTAAATTTTATGCAGAGCTGCTTCATCATTGGATACGTTCCCCGGCGAGGTAACAGTAAAAGATTTTCTCCGCAGGCACACTCTCCTTTCAGTAATTATATCAAAACAGACTCGCCGATTTACATTTCGCGTATTCATGTGAGGAATTTGCAGGAGCTTACAACTCTTCCCATCAGTGGCCGTCTCTGGCAGAGCACCCCCCCTTAACGCAGCAGTCCTGATATAAATCAAACGCATGCAATCGTTTCTTTCAAAATCTATTACCGGCTGAGAGCCCCAACAGGCTGCCACTCAATATGCACGTGAAACCCATGTAAAAGATATGTTGGTATTTGTATAGATGCCTACAGTTTGTCTTCTGAATGTTTATGTGTGAAACGAGGTCAGAAAAAAAGGTTTGCTTTGTATGAACAGAGTGGATTCATTATGAAAGGACGCTCACACACAGTCGACACCAGACAGGGCCTCAGGCTTCTCTGCTGCTCCAGGGTGCAACATCTGGTCCTCGGAATGATGCATGTTCGTCTATAATGCCTTCTTTTTTTCTGATTATGAAACCACCAGTGCAGAGCGGAGTGGTGACCTACCCTAAGCTTTCAAAGGCACTGTTTTGCCTGCATGGGGTAGAACTCTAGTAGACCTCCTGAGGGTGGGCTAGACATTTACCTTCGCTACCTTATGCTATGGGTAATACACTATTCACCAGTATAACATTTTTAGAGGTGATTACGTGAGAGTTGTGCTGTAGACAGTAATTGACCCCCATGTGGACATCAATGACAGGTATAATAATAGAAAAACGGGGGAGATAGGGAAGAGGCAGGAGAGAGGGGGGGGGTTTTTTCCACCATCTTATGATGTTAAAGAATCCAGTGATTTGGCCTAGTGATTTAGAAGCAGTCTGAAAACTCCTCCACCTGAATCTTTGTTTGTAACGTCGCTAGTGCTGGCCCTGCCGTGTGTCTCAGTCAGTGTAAGGTTCTCGGCCCGCAACTGAGCTTTATGTGGTGGAAGTCACAGGTTCAAATCCAGCAGGCTGACAGTGCTGTCGAGAGGGCGCGCCTTCTTGTCTAATCGGTGCCAAACCACTCGTACAAGCCGTGTAGCCTGCAAGAGTGTAAAAGAGAGGGGCGGCATGGAGGCCACTGGTATTGGAGGACATACTTCCTCAACCTCCCCTTGTATGGTTGCATGATGCGTAGTGACAAGCAGAAATGCATTACCGCAATCTGCGATTCCAAATTAAGACAACAGGACCATTTATCTTTGAGGAAATAAAAACAAATACAGTCGAGCTAACATTTCTGCAGTATATTCTGGTGTTGATTATATTAACTTTGTGACCGCACTTTGCGTCTACCGAGAAAAGAGCTTCAAAGAACAGCTAAAGCAGATTACAAAAATAAACGTTTCCTGTTTTCTTTTCAAATCTTGTAGCATAAGACAAATGCAGTATTTTGCACGACAATGGAGGTTTAATCCACCTCAAAACACCTGTAGATGTTCAATAATTCAGTGCAATGAGAACATGCGGGGTAATTGGCATAGAAGTAATACACACTCAAATGACGTAGAGGAGGAAAATCCTTTATATTTCCAAAAATACTGCAAAAGAAATCCTTTAATGCCCTTGATCGGACATAATCAGAAAACACATAATGAAAACGAACCAAGATGTGAACATCGGTAACCACAGTCTGCAGTCATAGGAAGTGGCCTAGCTGTCATTCAGTCTCAACACTGTTGAGCTGTTTTTCCTTCTGATAAAGTATCACGGCTACCATTTGCAGCAGTGGAGAGACACGGAAAATACAGGAAGACAATGGCTCCGAACCCCAGGTTTTTCGCATTGTTAACATCTGCTAGCTGACCATGCTTACCTGCCGATTCCCAGAGACAAAAACAAAATGGCAGTTTTATATGCATGCTTGTTCGGGGTTTCACTGGGGGACATTCAGGATAAAGCTTCTTTACTAAAACAGTGTTCAAACCGAAAGGTGAGTCCACCACAAGCCAGTGACTCGTAAGAACTGAGTCCCTGGTTCTGCACCATGCTCGGACTCTACTGAAACAGCTTATAGCACTGCTTTGAGTCTGTTCGGCTGGACACCTACACCACCATTCGTTTTCTATGCAGTACTTTTAACGCCACTCCTGGACTGATTGAAACAAAATGTCACAATTATGCCCCGCAGCTCAAATTTTAATTATTCATCAATTAAGCTTTTTTCTTTCTTTTTTTTAAAACTGATTTTTCATTCAGTTTGCAGAGATGTATGGTTCCCCTGCTGTTAACCAGTCCAGTGTCATTAGTTTCTGGGTATGCAATTAAACCTGATGCATAATTCATCAAGCTCAACCCTGTGGAAGCAGCTATGAGCTCTTGAGGCCTGGATGGGAAATTAATTCTGGGATATTAAGTTTTTTTTTTTTTCTTCTTGGAACTGAACAGATGCCACTGAAAAAGAAACTGAAACTCCCTTTTGTGTTGTGTATAAGATCGAAGGACTGCTTTTCTCACTGCTTTTCTCAGCAGGAACAAGATAGTATTAAGTAGTTTTCTATTAAAGCAGTTACAGCTATAAGTTAAAATATATATATTAACTATTTTCACCCATGACTTTTAAAAAGTAACTTTTGTTAAAGTAAAATTTTCAAACCAGAAATGTCTATGTCATCCTTTGTATTTTTAATTTCCTTGAAAAACACTAGCCCATGCGGTTTCACATTTCCCTGTCTATGTTGCTGGACCATACCTAAATATACGTACATACAGAGAAGTTACAGCTGGTGTACCGGGTTTCTAGATCGTGGTCTGATTGCATGATGAAAATATGACCGCGAAAGTAACAATGCTGATTTTAAAATGTAACGATCGGTGAACAGTGATAAGGATATGAAATACAAGCAGTTCTAATGCTACCACCTGGTGGAATACTTGAGCACTTCCGTCTAGAAAATACCAGAATACTGTCAACAAGATACTGTATTTCTGTTTAACCGTTTAACAACTCTTTTCTGAACTACCAGAATAGTTGAATAACCCTTCCACATGAATATTAAACAGAGCACACTCTGGAGGTCCTTTCAATTAAAAAAGATCCATATTTTAAATACGGATATTCATGTCACATGTGAAAATGCCGTTTGCTCAGAGAGGAACCCGAAGAAGCCAACGGTGGCTGTGAATTTAGTTTATTTTGTTGAATTCAGCACTTGAAGACAAAATAATAAAATATGCCTTTCCAATCATGTGCATGGTCCGAAAGAGATTTATCTGTTGTCTGTGATGTAGACAAAAACATCCTGTCTGACAGAGAATTCGACAACTCTAATACCCATACCAATTCAATGAGTGTTTTATAATAATTTAGATGTTTTTTTTATTTTGAATGCATTTATTTGCCTGAACAGATTTTCTTTTCATTTGTAGTCATGATTTTGTGTCTTTCTTAGACATACTCCTGTACAACATCTGACAGACATTGGTTAGAATTCGCATGTAAGATTGGGTGGTCCATATAAATACGTGTAAGCATGAATTCAGGGCTTTGATAATCTGCTTTAAAATTGTAGCAATGGATTTGTGTGTATATTACAAAGACAGGGGAGCAATTAACCGCCGAGACAAAATCGCAACGTACTTCCAGTTAAAAAATGACGCGAAAAAGTAATAGTTCTACAACATTTTTCTCTTCATAACGACGCGACACCGTAGTACACATGTCCGCTCTTGTTGAAGCAATTGTAAGAACAGAGTAGAACACGAACCGGTATCCTTAGTGAACTTTTCATCTTTTCCATGTCCTGGAAGAATAAATCAGGGAGACGTAAGTTTCTTCGTTTCTTTTATGTCCGCTACGCACCAACAGTAGCATCTCCCTCTGAGAAGAACTTCGAATCTCGGTTAGCGGAGCATTGCGTTTTGTATTTTGTATTTATTTCTTTTTCAAACGTACCCTTTTCAGGTTGACGAACTGCACGCACTCCAGTCAGGTGGTGAGGAAGGGCTGGGTGCAGAGAGCACACCTCGCCGTCGGAGTGAGCATGAGCTGCAGGTCAGGGTGTTGTTGCAGGTGCGTATGAAAAACAGAATCCTTGTTCCTGCAGTCCAACAGAATCACCCGGGCGGACTGTTCCTGTCCGGAAGAGATGGCAAACAAGCACCTTTTACCCTAAACATCGGGCAGTTTAACTGAAATCTGAATTTCCCTTTTCTACATTTTCTCTTACTTTCCATAGATCCTCTATGTATGGCGCAACACGTGCAACAAACTCTCCCTATAATTAATAATTGACTATTATTTACAATTAATTTGACATTAAATAAATGACAAAAAATTGTTAGACACTTACAAGAAATAGTGGTCATGAATTAGAGCATGGATTTACTTCAGTTCTTCTCTATGAATGTCTATTTAATCTTTTACAATAAGCAGGTGTAAATGTGAATGTTCACAACTGACACTGTGAGGCACAATGACGTTGTGTAAAACAAGCTACCTGGGAGAAACCGAATAACCGGAGAGCGGTCTCGCACAATAAAAACTGAATAGTTGAATTGCGCTACCTTTAAGGAGAGCACTTCTGCCACTTGGGTAGAATCCACAGGCTCATGGAGAACAAAATTGTTTCCTTCACAGAACAGTTCTTCCAAGTGTAGAAGCTGGAACTACAGATGTCAATTGTTATCAGCGCCTCTAATTACCATAACAACCGTACGAGTGATTCCCGCAGAGTTGAACTCCAGTATCATTGCTGAGGCATGGCGTACATTCTAAATTGCGTGTGACTGCATCTTCCTTTTAAATAACTACTGGTTAACTACTTTTCTTAATTCCCGGATTTGCAAAAGATTAAATTGATAAAGAAAATTGCATTGCGGTAGTTCGTTTTTTTCTTTTCTTTCTTTTTCAGTATGATAATTCATTATGCAAAAAGTTTTGTATCCGGGGACACTGTACGTACATCTACTGGAAACATGGTCAGATGATTCCCTGCAACATCCAACACTCTGAGCTTTGACAGTCTGGGAATCCCCTGTGTGTAGAAGTTAAGATCACACATGCTGTAGGTATTTTTTGTAGGTTAAAAAAAAAAATCCTTTACCTCAGGCAGCTCTGTCAGGCGGTTCCTTGCTACATACAACTTAGTCAGTTGTGGCAGGTTGTACAGCTGTTGTGGCAAATGGCTGAGGTGGTTATTAGTCAAATTCATCTCTGTTAGCTTTTTAACAAAGGCTATTTCGACAGGGATAGCATCCAACTTGTTGTCAACAAGGCTGAGCTTTTCCAAGTTAGCAAGCCTGTGGGTAGAGTAGGGTAAACTTCTAGGATTTTACAGTTGAAGTTGGTGCAGTCCTGTGGTGTATTACTTCATATACAAGCCAGTACACAATTTAATATGTATTAAATCTCCAAAAATAAAAATGTAAATCTTTCTCAGCATAATATCTTCACATACCTTATACAAAGCATAAACGTGTACAATCTTAAAGCTATATGTTTTCTCGTAATATTCTAACAGTTGAATATATGTACCTTCTTATCTCTGGTGGGATGACTTGGATTCTGTTGTGGTTCATATTGAGTAGTCTGAGATCTGAGAGGGTATCTGTAGAGACCAAAATAATGATAATATCTAATGCTTTGCGATTGACCATTGTCAATCAATGACATTATATCGGTCCATTTTCTTTTAATTTTTCACTTGTAAAACTATTAAACTAAGATAATGTAAAGTTGTAGACTAGAGCATTTACGTTTTACACGCGGCAGCTAGTGCACATTCGCAACGCACATTCGCAAATTATACAGAAGTTTGGTTTATTTTTGACAGTTTACAGACGATTATAATCACTGAATGTGAAGTAGGAGGGAGGGAAGACTGTTTAGAACCCACCTAACACATCTGCGGGTAGCTCTTCGATTTGGTTTCCAAACAAATAAAGCTTTCTTAATGAACAAAGGTACTTTATGACCGCTGGAATTTCTTTGAGAACATTATTTCCCAGGTGCAGCTCTGTCAGCTGGAAAGAAACAGCAGCCACAACGATAGTTTAATACATTTTAGAGACTTTTATTAAACAAACTGTATGTTATATAACTTAATATAATATATGTATATGACTACTACTCACGTGGATTAATGACTGCAGTTCTATCGGAAGAGTTGAGAGACAATTGTTGCTCAAACGCAGAGCCAGAAGACGTCTTAACTTCGCAACCGATTTAGGCACTTGGTCTATTTTCTTGGAGTTCAAGTTGAATGATTTCGCATTCGCTTTAAACGTTCTGATGACCAAATTGTGAGCCATCTAAACTCATCGACAAAATCAGGTCAAGCCCCATAACATTGAGGCCTCAAATAGAAACAGGACGCTATGAACAACGAACTTTTCCGTCCTGAATCTCGACTGGCAAGGCTTTGTTGCCAGAAAGGCAGCTGTTCGAGTCAAAGTGTCCATAATAGAGTAATTACTAACACGTCGGATAGCAGATGCTGGGGGTGATGGGTTAGTAACGTTGTGTAAAGCTAATCCGTGTGCTTATATTTATTATGTTACGGTTCCGACTAATCATCCAGATGATATTTACGTGATCTATATATATCTGTATATGGATAGATATACAGATGTATTTTCTTCCTGTGGCAAACTGAGTAGAGTACGTTCATCAATCATATGCATAGCCTATAACATATGGTTATTGTCCACCCAGCTGTCTTTTCATTATGCGATTTAGGTTTTAACTTTTTCATTAAGCCTATTTTGATATGAAAAGGCTCACATTAATTGACCAGATAAGCCCAAGTTTATTAATTTAATACTAATTTGTATATTTAATAGTATATTTGCATACTCACATGTATTGGTTTTGATAATTAATTAATCGAATGGTGTTTCACATTTAACACATCATTTAGGTATGATCTAAATAAGGACATACCGAGAGAATGAATGTACTTGCTTTGTTTCTCCTTTACGATAATGTTTTCTGTGCTTTTGATTCAGAATGGAGCTTTCGATATAAAACGTTTACGCACTAACTGGTTTGTATATAACAGCGTCATCTAGTGGTATTGTTAGAATATCTTCCCTACCTTCTGTAGGTAAAAATGCTGTGTGTAATGTGTTACAATACGAAATCTGAAACATCACGAATTAGTTATTTCACTTTAAGAACCAAACAATTAGCAGATCATGCGCGAGTTAGTCATGGTAGTTCTGTCTTCAGACTAGAGACGTAGCCATGGAGCCGGCATTAAGGGGGACCAAATCTTGCAAATATTTATATTTTTTATATCAGCATATTGGACATTTTGAGAATATTTTAAAATTTGAGGAATATATATTATAATTACGGCCCAGCTTCAGACGCAGAGCTGTGCAGTCTGAGATCTGAGTGACCTATGAAAAGTATTACCATGATTGGCCTTCTGACGGTTTTAATTAAAAATTATTAGTATTTTAGGTTGTTTTTCTGAGTACTCTCCCTTTTCAGTGACTGAATTGGTTGTGTTAGCTAGCCCTACGGAGATTTGCTCCCGAAATCTGGAACTCGTCTCATTCTTGCTGGGTTGAACACACCCTGGTGATTTCGATGTCTATGTTTTCAGTTAAAACAGTGTCTTTGTTTGTGCCATTTTATTGTCTTACTATTACCGTGCTTTTAGTGGCAGGTAACATGGCCCCAGTGACTGTGGCTGTGTCACTGGCTTTTAGACTGACTAGTCTGAAGCTAGTTTCTGCAAGAGACTCAAACAACTAAGCTTGGCCTCCGTGGCTGCATTGTTCACACTGTAAGCACCATAAGTCACAACTGTTCAGTCGGTCAGTGCAAAACGGTTCTGAGACGCAATCTACACAACGGTTAGTAAAATTGGCAGGAAGTCCTAATAATACACAGTCCTCAGCAGCAGTTGAGGAGCAAACAAATTTCCGGTTCATAGGTAGAACAATCCTGTTGAGGCCTTTGGGAGCATTCAAGACAAGAGGGCATTGTTCTGAGCACCAATACTTAAACCATGAAGGCAAATAAATTACGATCTGTACAAACTCTAGTTGGGCACGACTCAACTAAACTAGTTCAGGTTTTATTTTAATCGCAAGAGAACACAACTTTCAAAACACTCAGGGGTCATGTTTTGACCCACACCTTCAAAAGAAGGAAAATTACATTATTGAAATGTAACAAT
Organism: Hiodon tergisus; assembly: GCA_025775045.1. Lineage (NCBI taxonomy): Eukaryota > Metazoa > Chordata > Actinopteri > Hiodontiformes > Hiodontidae > Hiodon > Hiodon tergisus. The sequence goes on along the minus strand of JAOVYW010021606.1, from coordinate 13,083 downwards.
TAATAACATACATTACCAAGCTGACGTGACAAGACACTTCTGAAAACCGTTGCAAATAATCGTCACTCATTTTTTTAAATCGTCCTAACAAAATAAATGTTTCATTCACTTATTTGGTATACATTTTAAACAAGCCGTTCATTTCTCGGACCCCAGACTGTATCCAACGAAAAGCAGCTAGAAGCATACCACACTTTTTTTTTTAACACTCAGACTAGGCTGAGATCAGCCTACACACAACGTCATTCATTGGCCTCTGTGAGACTTTCAACTCTCCTCTTCATTAGCCAGTTCCTTGAGGGGTTCCACAGAGTTGTAATGTTCTCCCAATCCGTACGCATGCCGCATGTATCTGAGAAACAGGCATAAACAAGAGTCCCAATAGTCCTCGTTTTACATACGTTTTTGCAGGCTTAATGGGTCTTAGATTCTAAGAATCTAAACGTAAAGAACTACCGGGTCACACGGTTCAGCAGCCATACCCAACATTTAATTTTCTACTCCTTTTTATTAGGACTGCAGAAGTACTACACAGTTAGGTTGCACCTTTCGTAGAACCTTTAAAAATACTCACACGAGAGTGATAGGTGCTTTGTCGTACTCTTCACCAATCACAATAGAGGGAGATTCTGCTTGGATAACCTCTAAAGGCGTTTGAAGGACTTGTGTGAGAGCTCGCAACTATGACATGACAGTGAAATCAGCACATAAATCAAACTTGTTCAGACACCGCATGCTTTTTTCTGTAGTAAAAAAAAAAACCCTTTAAAAACATCTTAACCTTCTATGCAATAACCTGTATTCTTTGCTTTGAAAATATCAGTCTTAGCAAGGCCACCTGGTAAACAGTTCAGTGTGTTTTTAGTTTACTGATTATTTCATATTTCAAAACTCTGGGAGAAGCTCCTCCCTTTCAGAAAAGGCCAATGAAAAAGAGTCCTTACCTCGAGCTGCCCGCCCCAAGCTGCCGTGTCCGCCACATCACTGCAGTACTTCTCAAACTCATCTGTGGACACACAATGTTGGGGGAACCAACCAACCACAGTAACTCTCTTTAACAGCCAAAAAAAAAAATCTGGATAGGGTAACTCTGAAATAATGGGTCATTTGAACTTAACCAGTCTCACCGAATCAGTATTTTGGTACAGGTTAAATAAACCTATAATAAACCAGAAAGATATTTACAACCCTTCCTGAGGATTGATGCCCGTTGCTCACCAGACGTGTACATGTCGCCAGTGCTGGGGTTAGTGAGGAAGGGGAGGAAGTCATCAGCGTGGTCCCTTATGTGCTGGGCAGTCCGGGCCCGGAGCTCTGCCAGGCCCACCGGCCGCCCAAGCTCAGTTAGCTGGTCCTCCACGGCACGGAACAGGCAGTGGCCGTCCGAAGGGATCTCTCTGATCTGCAGGCCCCTCTCGGCCAACATCAGCGAGAGCTTCTGACTCTCCAGGTGACGGGAGCCAGACAGGTTCTCCACCTCCGCCTCTGCTATCCGGCTCTCTCGCTCTCTCCCCAGAGCAGCCTTCTTGTCCTGGGGGCCATCACCGGTAACAGAGGTTGAACACATTTGCACAAACCCCTCAGCATTGAGACAAGATTTGAAGATGGTATAAAGACAGCCAAAGGTTCGGAGAACTAATTGTATGTAAACAGGCCCTGCATAGTGACACGACAGGGTGTAACATAATATATAGCTCCTCACCCGTCTCTTCTGAGCCTTGGAGGTCCGACCCTGCTTGGAATTTTTCCCTTCTTCACAGTCCAAAACCAGGGTCTCGATATCATTTGCAAGAATGTCACCCTTGAAATAATATTGTGTAAATGTCAAAAGGGAAGTGATCTGCAAACCTTACGGGTTATAAAAAATAAAAAAAAATCACTAAATCGAATAAGAATTTTTAATATTTTTGCGCCACACAGGAATTCCAAAAACAACTGTCACAGCAGTTATTTTGGAAATGATAGGATGGGATCAGGATGGCTGAAGAAGGCAGTAATCGCACAAATAAACCAACATGTTTTTCCTGCAACTTTTTATTCTGTATCCATTTAAGGCCTTTCATACAGTCTAAGGTTGCATTTAGTGAAAAGCTTGCTAGTGCGTATACATTTCTTAAAACACATTAATACAAACCTCATCTGCGCATACGGTATTATTGCTTTGTTTTAATTCCTCTTCGTGCTTTTGGTTAAGTTCTGCCTCCAGCTTTGCGATGTCTTCGACCAACTGTTTTCTCCTCTTTTTGTCGTTCTTAGGAACAGCATTTTTCATGCTCTGAATTTTGGCTAGTAAAAACAGACGTTTTAAGTTTTAGACTTTAAGAGTGTTTGTGGCTTAAAGAACCCCCGAAGATAATTGATAAAGCCGCATGCTATTCTGACAGCATATTGCAGCAATGCTACACATCGGATTCGCACACCTTGCACCGAGGATATTCGACTTTTTTGTTATAAAACATTTTTACAAATATAATTAAATCACATAGCGCTAATCTGGTGTTATATATTAATCATAGCTGATCGCGATCCCGATATATCACAAATCTGTAGTAGGTTTTCAATTGACTACCTTGCACGAGCATCTACAAAACAACTATAATATAAGACTACAAGTTAATGCTTCAAACGTCCTCTCACGTCGCAAAAGCTCTTTGGATTCCCTTTGAACCGTCTGACTGTTAAATGTGACATCACAGTTTGAAGCATTAGCTAGCGATATACAAACGAATAAATACCAGTCCAGAATATTGAAGATAACTAGCTAGCAAGCTAGGGTGACAAAAACGAAGAAATGCGCCAACATACCCTGCAACTCTTTCTTCTCCTTGCGATGTTTTTTAAACAAGAGCTCTTCGGCTGTCTCGACCTCTTCCATGTTTTACTTCCAGTGTTTTATCACCAAAAAATAAAATTACATCATAACATTGCTTGACATGTCGACATGTGCTGAGCTCATACAAGCACACAGCACATCAGTTCAAGCACAACGTAGCCTGACGTTCGAAAGTTCCCCACATTTTCTATTCCGCCCAGCTTCCGGCCTAAGTACCTCTCAAAACGCAGAAATCCAATTGGTCCTACTCGTTCGGGCAGAAATAAAGTTAGACTAAGCACAAAATAATACGATAAAAAAAGATCGGCGACTCCTGCCGTTTTTTTTTTGAGTTCTGACAAAGTAGCGGGAATTATTGAAACCTTTGATTAAGAAAAATGTAATTAAAAAACGTTTAGGGTAGCTGGCAATTAGCATAACAGGCATTACCTAACACCTAGAACAATTTCCCTTAGTAAAATTTGCTATGCAAGTTACTACGCTTATTTTCACCGCGTTAAAGACACAATACTTTTTAAATCAACAGCTGTCGTTGTCTTTCTCCTTAAAAATATTAAGTATTTATATCAATACGCGTTTGTGACTAAAACAATAATAATTTATAAAGCTCTTTATGGCTTAAATGTATATAAACAGGAGGTCAGGAAATAATTTCTTAAATCTGGTATCGTTATTTTGAGTACTTTGTGACAGTCTCGATTTGAGGAATGTCCTACGTAAACAATATTTATTGGAACTGATTAACAAGTAGTCTTGATTTTGTAACAAGATCTATGACGTATTACATTTCTCTACAAAATAGTATGCAAATATTAAGTGTGTTACGGGTCCAATACGACCACAATGTATTTGGGTTGTTTTGTACTCATATAATTGCTCATTATAATTTAGTATAAGCACCAAGGGCATACATTACAGCATAACCTAAAAGCCACTAATTATCCTTGACTTGGCCTTGAAACAACTGAGCCACAATTGTATGATGCAGCCCTTGCGATTATACATTCGTAAAATGTTTTATATTTGAAAAATATGTACAGTTACCATTGATCTGGATTTCCCGGAAATATTAAACTGGATGGTGTCGTAAATTCGTAAGTAAGGTAATGCGTTTACTTTAAAAATTAAAAAACAACAACATTCAGCATGGTATGGGACTGCAACTACAAGTAAACTGCAGAGAATCACCGTTGTACTGTGACAGAACCGTAGGGAAACAAACGCCCTTGTTACGGTTCCGTTGGAACTCCTCGGGTCAAATGGAATGAACCATCTGGGCCGTTTAACAGGTATTTAAACCGGTTTAGGTCCTATATTTTAAGGGGAAAAACAACAGCAACGCTCACAAGGATAGGTTTGACTAAATGGAACTCGATTACAGCAAACATTCACTTGCCCTCCGCGTACGATTAACAACGAGAATGGGTTAAACGATTAATCGAAACAAGGGATGCATTTCACACGATTTAGCTGTACAAATGGCAACTTTTGATTGAAATTACGAACCATGCTGCCGTTTTTATTGTTCCCACGCGATGTCTGGCATTTAGCTCGTTATGGTGTGGTGTCATTTTCTGTCCATAAAAGTATCAAACTGATTCAGACAAACCTCAAACATTTATTTCTTTAGTAAATTATGAACTGGCCTATTCCTTTAAGAGTGGGCAGCAGGCAAATGTGATGAAATTACGGGAACCAATGAGAACACACCAAACAAAGAGTAAACAAAGGCTCGTTTGACACTGGTTGCAGATGAGGCGTAGGCAGGGTTTAGGCCATCCTCTGGTTTTAAACCCGTCCTTCTTCTCTTCGTTTTAGACTGAAACCGGTTTACCTGTAAAGAAATTCTATGGAATATAAAACTGAACTGTTGTCCCTTGGTCCGTAGTCATACATAGATGTACGAGTACACTGCAATTTATTTTAGTACACAGAATTGTTTGCAGTTAACTGTCAAACAGCCTCGTTCCAATAGTGATTTAGCATCTGCTTTATGATTTAATCTGTTCAGGATTATATTTATCAATTATAATATACTCTAAAGATAACATCAGTGTTACAAATTAAACATATACATTATCTACGTTTGGGCCACGCTGTATATATGCTTATTTAGGCCCTGGCCTATGCAACTGTTTGTAACCAGGGCCTGGAGGCTATTAACACATTGCAAACTACCCATAATCACATTCAGGAGGAAGCGTTCTTCATCCTGTTTGCTTCTGAGATATGACAGATTCAGTCGTGGTGGACAGAAACCACTGGATTTATTTCAGTTTTTTTCTACTCACAAAGGGTGCGTTTTTTTTTTTTTTTACAAACTAAGCGTTATCGTGACACGATATATAAACATTTATTAAGTAACTGAAACAGTAACTGATTTTCACGTTGTCGCAGCATTATTAACTATACAGCGTCATGTTATCGGAATGTAATCCCTTTACTGATATGATGTCACCAAAAACTGCATTTCTAAGCTCATCAATAATGCAGCTGTTCAAACGGTTAAAAAAAAGACCACGCCTACATTTATTTGTACTGGTTCGTTTTCTGTTCTTTTACGCATGTAATATACTTGCAAGCTATGAGTGGGCCAATTTATGCTATTGTATTGACGCAATGCATCCTCGGCGGCACAGTCCTCGGAAAGCTGTTTTGATGCTCCCATGCTTCCTCCTTTGGAATTCCATTGCTCAGCCCCCTGGTTTACGTCCTTAGTCCCGCCTCCAAAAGGCTTTACTGGTCGGTATCGAAGGAGCATTCCAGACTCACACTGATCTCCTCCAAAAGATCGGAACTCACCAGTGCTCCCCTTGCCTGGCCGCCGCTATATTGGTGATACCGCTGCAGACATGGCCTCTGATGGCTTGGATGAACGATCCCCGCTGCTGTCATCGCAAAACTCCGGGAATGTCACACCCACGGCACCGCCATACCTGCAGGACACCAGTCCGCGAGGTAAGAAGCCGCTATGACAGACTTGGCGTGCTGATTCATTTTGGGCGTATCGTGTTGTGCAGGATTTTGCACAGTCCCTAGAACGTGACGGGCAAGGGCATCTGCAGAAGATCCAACGGCCCGGCTTTGATAAAAAGGTGGAGATCGGACAGTAGCTGTAGCTTTAGAGGCCGTAAGTTTAACAAATAAGCAGTGTGATGCAAAAATTACACAGGATAGCTACTGTTTTGTTTTTCCTTGTTTAAAAAAACAACAACTAAACATCAGTGTTGTTTTTGCTATAGTTAGCTGCTAGCAGAAGTAGCGGTGTGGCAATCGTGATGACCAGTGAATGCCCAAATGCTAGCGAGAGGACAGATTCTATTGTGTCGCGCCTGCCCAGCCTCGAAAAATCCCCTGTGATTGTCTAAATATTTGTAAAATACTGTGACTTGGTTTGGATCATTAAAAAAACAACTTTTTGTATACTTTTAACGTGGATTGTAATCGCATTATTAAAAATGTTAGCTCAATATAGCAATTTAAATTCAAATTAGACATTTATTTTACTATGTTAGCTACCCAAACACAATATTCCCCTTCACAAATCACATGTTTGTTTCCTGTACATCAATCTAAATTAGCCTGGACGGAAAGGTTTGTAGGATTTAGCTATTTATTTGACGTTATCATTTGTATGTAAAACGCCTGATGATTTTTTTTTCTCGTTTAAACTCGTTAGGTTTTGTATCTTGGTCATTATGCAATGTATATATTGTGTAATATAACCGTGGCTTGGCCCTCCAATGACCGACAGTAATGTTAAACTCGTTTTCCTTCCTTAAACAAAAATCTTTCTTACTCAAGTCTGTACAAGGCCATGCTGCTGAGGGGTGTATATGTTGCAAGTGAAGAGTGAAAATGGAAATCAGATCAGCCCAACAGTAAAGGGCCTTAGTGCATTTCCAAAAGACAAACTGTCATCACTTATGTGTTTTCATATAAGTAACAACATTGCTTTTAAAAAAACTTGATTCTGTATGCATTTAATGGTTCAAAAGGCCTGATTCAAATCATCATAATGGACAGTTTTTCTTTGTTTTGTTTGGTTTTTGTTCAGTGTTTCCAACATTATGTACATTATATAGTGACACTTGTCTAAACTCACTAATTCAAGGGCAAACCCCATTACAGTTCAGTTGTCTTTTGTATTATAAGTGTGGGGACAGACGATGGGCAGGACTACTAAGCACACCGTCCTCTGACCGCAGTGAAAGCAATCCACTGGAAAGGCAAGCTTTAACTGTGTAGCTGCACACTAACCTCAACTTACACTGGGGCATGGGGCAGAGACCACGAGAACTACGGGCAGTCGAGCTTAGTTGACATGCAACCTCCAGATCGGACCTCCTGACGTGAGCCGCTGTGAAGATTGTGAACAGAATCAACCTCCCAGAAGGCCATCGAGTTCGGCAAACGAGCCACCGCGGGAAAGAGCTCCAGCCCACCTGTACCTGCTTGTAAACCTCAAGGGAGATGAGGGAGACCGTTTGCGCTAAGCTGCCGCAGGTGCTGGAAGCTAAACTCTGGCTCATCTGCAAGACTCCTTGGCCGAAGCTAACGAGAAGCTGAAATGACGGACATGCGATCAGACGAGCCCCTTTTTCACCAGATTTGACCAGATAGTTCATTCTGGTTTGGCTGTTTTGTCATCGATACGTCATAGCGATACAGTGATTTGATATCCAAAAATACAAGAACACCATTGAACCGCACAGATGTGTTTTGTTTTATTTTTTCTCGATAAGAGAACCTTTCCGCTTACCTGATCATTGTCACAGATTGTGGTCCCGAATTTATCAAGAAAAAACCTTTGTAGCTACAGAACAAGGTTTTTACAAATAAATTGGTCTGAGATCATACTATCACTCTTTGCTGTTTCTGAAGTTAGCACAGTTATTGCATGCTATTAAGTGTATATTAATGCAATATAGCTACTATTAGATTGCTAACAAGGTACTACTTTACTTACTAACCAAATCATTACTACTGCAAATGGTAAGCCATCAGGGGTTTTGCATCATCAAAATAAGAATCCAGGCTTGATTCAGCCCGTCAAGATAGATTAGCATAATATAATTTGCTATGTAATAAAGTTGCATAGCCTAACACCACAAAAGGACTTGGCCTGCCACTGGAGCAAGTTAGTTCAAACAATAAGATCTAGAGCAATAGGCTTTTTTTTCAGACTCGGACTTCGAGCTGGACCAAGGCAGATAAGGCATATATTTTTTTGTAATTGTAAACAGCCCAGGAATAACTCGGAGGCAGCAGGTAGAGGTCAAAAAGAGGACTTTGCTAACCAACAAGAAGAATAATTAATTTTTTTGTTTTGAAATGACTGATATCAGTCAGTGAAATCGGTGATAAATCAGCCCTTGCATTCAGACTTTTCCAGTTATTTCCCGTCACCCAGGTTTTCTTTAAAAAGGGTTGTTTTTTCTTTTAAAAGGTTTGGGTGGTAATGTAAACGGAGGTATTGACAACAGGACAGACTCATGCCCCAGCATGGAAGCATTTGGAGAAATCTCCCCTTTGACCCCTGGCTATGTTAAAATGATAGGCCATTCTGTAGGTTGGATTTAAGTCCATCCATGTTTTGATGACTTAATTAACAACCTGGTTAATCATTTTAAGAAGTCTATAATGACCTTTCAGTGTAAATAATTCTAATTTCTAAGTGGCCATATTTTCTGTTTTTGGTAAAGTACCGTAGTTAAGAGTAGCTTTGCGACTTGGTTTTTCAGTCCTGGATTATTGTTAATTAAAATGGATTGACTGTGGCAAAATTGCCTAATGGCTGAGTTGGTCCTTGTTAGTTTTAATAAAATTATTTCACAAAATTAGTTTGAAAATATCGGAACTCTTTACACTATCAAGAAAGTCTGACTTGTCTTAGTATCAGTTAATACTGGTTCACTCTCCACAGAGCAGTGGATCACAATCCTGGTCATGTGGTCTCCCTGTGCATGCTGGTTTTTGTACCAACCTAGCATGCTAGTTTTTGTACCAACCTAGCTCCTTCATTCAGGATTGATTGAGCTTTTAATGAAATAAATGAATAATATTGACTTTCAGGTCTGCTGTATAAGTTTGGAAAACATTGTTGGATATGGGTTTTGCTAGTGAAAATATTAAGTAATTACCCTTTGTTGCTGATGGGTTTTTTTTTTACTGATTAAGTCTTATCAGCTGGGAAAATGTAATTTATTGAACGACGTTATTCCCAATTAACTTGATTAGTATTAACTGCGAACGATTACTTGGCACACCTGGCTTAATGAAGGACTTGAATGTGTTGTGACTGTGACATTGTTGTCTGAATGATTGATTTGCAATAAGGGTGTTAGCTAAGTGACTAACGATGATGATAATGAAAATAATATTAATGATAATATCCATTCCGTATTCCTGCAGTATGCATACTGAATGAAAAGGGAGAACGTCCTCATGTTTTAATGGGTATAACGTATAATGGTTGAAAATAATAAAAATAAACTATAGGTAATGTGCAGAATGTTCCCGGGAAAGGTGGGGCTGCCTGTGTTGTCTGGTAGCCAGGCCGCTTTGTGATAAAACTCCAGACGGAATCACTGTTCGATATCCACACAAAAATAAACAATGGCTTTGAGTTTAAACCAGGGGGCGCTGCATTTGCCACAAGCTTTGTTTGAGGGAAAACAATTCACCTCTGGGCCTGACTGTGCCTGAGTATTATCTGTGCTTCTATATTATATTATAAATTATAATTTCTTCACATTGCAGTGTGACTACACAGGTGAAGTAAAGGGCTTTGCAGTGTGACTACACGGGTGAAGTAAAGGGCTTTGCAGTGTGACTACACGGGTGAAGTAAAGGGCTTTGCAGTGTTTGAATGGTCGAATTGTTAGTTTTTTCCCCCTGCATAACCGTCAGGTTTTAAACCACTTATTTACCATGTTTCGTTACATCACAGTGCATTGACTTGCTGCTTGGCTTCCTGTGAATTCCGTGCATTGACCAACTGCTAAATCCAAGCATGCCACCGAATCCTGAGTTAGTCCTATTGTGTCTCAGAATTAGCAGAACGCCTGACTTCGCCTGGGGCGGCCCTTCAGTCTGGCGCCTCGCACCGTGACGCGCCGTGTCTTGGGGCGCCTCTCCAAATTCCCCAAAGCTGTATGGTTGGTAGTCATGCGTCCTATATGGGTTCTTGTTTCTCTAGGCCAGGGGTGTCAAGCTCCAGCTTTCGTGGACCGTGAGGTCGGCTGGTTACCGAGCTGCCTCTCGATTGGCCCCAAATAATGACTCTTGTTGACCAATAGGGGGCTGAGGCCGAAACAACAGACACTGTTGCCCGTCCAGGACTGGGGTTTGACGCCGCTGCTCTTGACCATAATCAAGCAAGCAAGTAACCTCAGGTGGACTGGCTTTGGGGAAACTCGGCGCAGAATAGTCCGTGTTCAGTGCTGGTGGGTACAGCTTGCGGTTATCGGTTGATGCCAGGCACTAAAACAGGCAGGGCCATAATTTCGGTTCCTCCTAACAAGAGAGGTCCGCCTTCATGGTTGAGGTCTCTTGTCTTGCTGCAAAGCTGGCTCTGGGGATTTTATTGACGTTCACACTTCACATTTCGTCAGTGCTCTGCGCGTGGGAGGGGAGAACATGGACAACCCTAAGAATTAGCTTTATTTTGTTAGCAATACTTTACAGTCTTCCACTTGAATCGTCTTTCTACCAAATTTATAATTATGACGGATATAACTATTGATTATTATTGGTAATGATGCGCCGTTGTTGTATCCAACTTTTACTCTGGAATGACAACCTCTTTCAGGATCCTTGCAAGGTTTTCATTGGTTGAAAAGGGTAATTCCTATTCCTAAACTGTCACAAGAAATCACCATGATGCTCATTCCATTTCTTCACCGCCGCGAGCGGTGTTAGCGTCTGGCCGACATTAAGTTTTCTCCCATAAAATCCAATATGCTTCAGAAATGTTTACAAAAACTCGAGACTGCCCTCTGTTAGTCTGCGGAGCCTGGGCCACGAAGGGGATATGTACCCGAGGTTCGAGTACGATGACGCCTGACCTGAGAGAGGCAGTGAAGCTGCGCCGCTGAAAGCAGACGAACCCCGCCAGACGTCTTCCAGGCTCCCTCCGGCTGAAACCCTCAGCTTTAACGGAATCTTCTGCCTGCCCCTCCGACAAAGGGACGCACTTTAAAGTCGAGACGGCAGTGCTGGGTGGGGGTCGAGGTGCTGAACGCGTGTTCTAATCTGCTCCAGTAATCAACCAGGAACAAAATGGTCAGAAAGAGAGAAAAAATGTGGGTAGCATTGTCCACAATAACAGTATATGTATTATTATTATTTATTATTATTATTATTATCATCACTTAGTTTCTTAGTAGATACTATCAACAAGAGCTGCTTGCGAAGACTGTATATTTAACCCATTTATAAAGTTGGATATTTTTTGGGTGTTAGGCTATTATTCGGGTTAAAAGTCTCACTCAAGGGGATTTGAACCCACTACCTTCTGGTTAGATGCCCGACACCATTCCGCAAACGAGGCGAAGTGCTAAGCTGCCTTTTTGTATTGTGCTCCCGTGTAGCTGAGCTTCCCCCACCGTACACAGCCATCGCCAGCCCGGACGCCGGGGGGGTGCCCGTCATCAACTGCCGGGTGTGCCAGTCTCTCATCAACCTGGACGGCAAGCTCCACCAGCATGTGGTCAAGTGCACCGTTTGCAACGAGGCCACGGTAAGGGCCGGTGCCCGGACTCACCTCACCTCACCCCTCTCATCCCCCTTCCTGCATCAGCATGTTGTCTCTGCGAGCATAGGCTGGCTTTTCCCCGTTGGCTCATCAGTTTGCAAATCCAGCTCTGCACACAGTTTGTATCTCAGCGGTTTCTCCTCTGGGATTCTTAAAGGACTGAATACACCGACCCAGCCCCTTTATCCCACACTTGCACACACTCCTGCCTGTCACTGAACTTTGTCCAGTCACTGTTCATTCCGCCCCGGCCCAGGGCCCGGTTAGTAAATCACCATTTACTTCCTTCATGTTGCTGTGGTACGGTTGCCTTTTTAAACATAGTGGCAAATGTCTTTTAACAGTGATATCAAGGTCTCGTTCTCCTCATGCAGATGTCCTGTATTTTCAAAGAAAGTAATGCATCCACCTGCATCGCCACTTCCTCTATGTATTTGATGTTATTTTAAATTTTTAACTGAAATTTTAAAATGGTGAGTCACAGGTTTCTAATCCCACCCCTCTTCCCAGAATACAGAAGGTGCTTACCAGAACTCAAGCCTGGTCTGAGAGGATCAAATATTTAGTCAATTAATGTGGGACTGACCTCACTAGGAGTGCATTTTTAATAGTGAATAATAGTAATTGTTTCCTAGACTGAAAGGAGCAGAGACATTGTTTGAGCAGGGTTTGGAACCGTGGCGGAGCCCCGAATGAATTTAGGCCGTGACCTGAATAATGGCACGCTATGATGTTGGCAGCCGAAGAGGCAATGAGTGGGCATTTAGCTTTTACGAAATGGACCTGAGGTGCCAGGAGCTGGGCTCCAGGAAGTGACGCAAACGTCGATGACAATGTGCTCCCGCTCTCTCCTTTAGCCAATCAAAAACCCGCCCAACGGGAAGAAGTACGTGAGGTGTCCGTGTAACTGCCTGCTGATCTGTAAAGACACGTCGCGGAGGATAGGCTGCCCCAGGCCTAACTGGTAAGTGGCTTCCGCTCTCGATAGACCTCGGAGATGTCTTCCGCACGATTACGCTGGAGCCCCGCCTGGCACTGACAACCGCGGGTGGGCGTGGCACGTGTACCTCAGGAGACGCTCTCTCTCCCGCCCCAACAGCAGACGCATCATCAACCTCAGCCCGGTGATGGTGATCCCGGAAGAGCAGCCCGCCCAGCCAGCACTCCCCGTCCAGCCCGAGGGCATGCGCGTGGTGTGTGGACACTGCGGCAGCACGTTCCTGGTGCGTACCTTCCAGGCCTCCCCTGGGCCCGGTGTTGACCGTGTGTGTGTGTGTGCCTGTGTGTGTGTGTGCTCGTGTGTGCTCGTGTGTGCTCGTGTGTGCTCGTGTGTGCGCATGTGTCCACGTGTGCCTGTGTGTGTGTGTGTGCGTGTGTGCATGTGTCCACGTGTGCGTGTGCCTGTGGGTGTGCCTGTCTATGTGTGTGCGCGTGTGTGCGCATGTGTCCACGTGTGCGTGTGCCTGTGTGTGTGTGTGTGTGTGTGTGTGTG
>JAOVYW010021596.1:14240-26516 GCA_025775045.1 Hiodon tergisus | reverse complement strand
TTTTAAGGCTTCCATTTATTTAAGAAGAGAATTGTAGATCATTCTTTTTTTTTCATTCTTAATTTGCTGTATCCATTACATTTTTGAAGAAGAGACTTATTTCCTTTTTTGTTTTGTTGGACTTCTTATTCATAAATATGCTCTCTAATTTGATGTTGGTCTGTCAGTGATGGATGGTTGCCGTTTCTTGCTCATCATTTTGTCATATGATTTCAATATGAATTTCCTATGAAAACCTCTTTCAAAGGCTTTTTCCATGGGTGGGGCACCGTGCCATTTCTGGTTTTTGTTTCCAGTCAAGCCCTAAATCGCTAAATTGGATGGATTGTTATGCTAAATTACCACAGATGCTCCAGGTGCTTAGTGTTTCACTACTTAGAGAGACCTTGTGTAGGACCATAGCACATCGGGAAGAGGGTATTGAAACCCTGGCCTATTCCACTCATTTTCCGCAATCTCTCACCAGTAATTAGAATGATCAGTTGTCTACATCTTTACAGGAAAGCCTGTCACAGCTTCCTGCAGGTGATGGTGTTAAGCATTAAAATTAGCTGCATACATCTGAACCACATGGTGCTTCTGTATAATGCTTCTATAATCTAAGGATCAATAAGGCACAGAATCCAAAATTATTGGCCAGGATTATGGTCACCTTCCTTCCTTCCCCTAATATTCAATTTCAATTCATACCTGGTCATTTCTGGTTCGTTCCACATGTTAAATTCCAGGCCTACAAAATTCAACAGTAAAGCAAAATAGAGTCCAGAATAGAGAAAGTGATCTGTACTACTCAGAAACAGCAGAAACTAGAACCTGGACCTTTTCAAACCCAGTGCTGAGCTCCATTCCCATTTTCCCCCTCTGGACCGCCTGCAAACACGGTTACCAGAAGGCTAGCACATGGTGAAGGGTCTGACTGGAGGTGCCCTGGTTCTCCCTATGGGGAGCCATACATAATTACGCCAGCACAGCACAGTGGCGGCTTTTCCCAGTCTGCCCGGGCTGTCACTTTACCTGCCCCACCGGCATACGGCCCAGCCTCCTCCCGAGTCCCACGGCTCCAGAAGATGTTGCCAAGATACCCCCCCCCCCAAGGCATTTTGCCAACCTGCCCTCCCTCCACCTCCAATGCCGCATTCGCCAACAGAGCTGCAGGAAACATGTTGCACTTGTAAAACATATCCCCTCAATGCCTTCTGTTGGACAGAAACAGAGGATGTGTTTTGCACATACCTATTTCCCCCTGACCGGGAATGCCTATCACTGCTGCTTGCTCCTTGCTCGCGCTGCATTTGCTCCCTGAATGGTTCCGAGGGGGTGGTTTTCAATTTGTCCTACTCAATGACTTGAGGATGGGGAGAAGAAATAACGGTAACCAGAGATCTTGGGGCAATTGTGTGGGTTTTCAGCAGCCACTCTTCTGGGTCAGCGGTCAATTCATTAGGCTTTCCAGGTGATTGCCCACCAGTAAGTGACTCTTCATGGGAAAATACATACTGGCCAGCAGCCAGCAGCTCACCAGCATTGCTGGGCAACCTCTGTGGCAGGGCATTAGCTCGGATATTTTCTTTCCTTTGCATATTTTATATTTTAAGCATTTAAATGAAAAGAGAAATTACCATACGGCCCTTTTCAACACAAGCAAAAATGCATGAAGTCTACCCAACAATGCAAGACTATTGTCTCTTACTTGTATGACAGCCAACAGTTACACATCAAGCAGCCTTTTCTAATGGCCTGCCCCCCAATAATTAAAAACCTTCTCTCCTGGACTACAATGTGGTTGGTAAAGTGCCAGTGTGTTCATGCCAGTAGACTTCCAGTGTCCTTGTTTTTGTCAGTTTAGTGCACAAACACCGAAGCCTCCTGGGATGTCGTTCTTGTAGCTGCTCCTGGATCTGTAGTCCTTTCTCCTACACGTGCTACATGCTTTGACACTCCAAGTGCCATTGCCGCTGATATGAGCTACCTCCAGTATACCGTGTGAGAGGACAGGGTGAACAAGAGTTGGCTCCTGAAGCGTGTTACGATATTTTCTTACTTATTTCACTCCCAGTCCGATTGTATCTATTGTTTAATGTTTTTGTTGTTGTTGTTTAACTTAAGCCGAGCTAGTCCTTATTTTGAAAGGCAATGGCTCATGATTTACCAACGAAAAGCCAGACAACCAAGCCGTCCAAAATGGCGGCTGGTTATGTTGCCAAAGAATTAGCAAACCTCTTACATGCCTCTCTCTGGCCTGCTGTTACACAATCAATTTTATTAATTAAGAAAATGTGTTTATGTCTTTGGGGGAAAAGCCCTATCATTCTAGTCTATGCATGATGAAACATGTTTCTTTCCGAGTCTCTGGACCAAAATGGTAGATATTCGAAGCCAGAGCGGTACATTTATGTAGTAAAGGCTGTCCTTCGTTCTCCTTCCCTCCCCACCTTCCTTTCCTACAAAAAAGGCATTCAATTCAGCGGCTTGCCAAGAGGCAGAACCAACCTGTGTCAGCCATGTTTGTTTTTGTACTGAGTACTCTGGGTGCTGGCTCAGGCCCGCAGGGCTCAGAGACATGGTGAGGGGAAGGCGCATTCAGTTCCTCCTCGCGCGTTTAATGAAAGCTCCGCTGAGTTTTAAGAAGCGCCTGGCCTGGTCTGCCTCTCTCTCTCTCTCTCTCTCTTTGGTTACCACTAATAAAACAGAACTGCTCTGAAAGACAGCCAAGTCCCCTTGACATTTTTATAGCTTAATTTTTTTTTCTACAATTCACCTTCTCGTTTTCAGAAATTGACGTTGAAATTAAGATCACGGTTCTGTGACAAAATATAATATATATATATTTTATTGTGACTAAACTGTGATTGTGGTAGCGTTGCATTTAGCTGAATATGGACTTGAAACCACCCTTTCAAACAACTACGCTTCTTAATGATTTAATTTTAAATGATTGTTACATATTTTTTAGTAGGCAAGGCCTTACCTTTCCAATAACATTTATTTATTTATCTGTGTACCTCTTCTGTGTGTTCCTCTCGGCTGAATTAAAATTTTATATCAAAAGTACTCTTGTTCTATTAAATGTATTTAAATAAAAACAATGACATATTTTATTTAAATTCAATATAATTTAAAGAAAATGTTCCTACCTAAAAAAGAAAAAAGAAAAAAACAGATCAAACTCTATTTACATTTAGAATATTTATTTTGGAATATATTCATAATGTTAAATATGCCATCATGTTAAAATGTCCAATGTCCTACAAAAAAGGTCCTGTGAGTGCATCCTTGTGCAGTCTACCCACCCCAGACGAAAAGGGCTCACATTTCTCAACAACAACACAGAACATGCACTAAAATTGTTTAATAAGCGTCTTTCCCTCGTTATGTCATGACAGCTACTGTGGTTGTGTTATAGCAATAGCACTGTGTGGGCTACAATATTGGGCAATGACGTAAGAGTCAGCATAAATGCACACATGGGGTTTCTGTGGAAGCATGGCTGGCCGGTGAATTTTGATTTTGCACTCAATGTTCAGCGAAGGAATGGGCCTTGTAGGAATAGTTCCCATTAGCAATCCTGTGATAGTAAAATGCGGAGCACAGCGCTCACCGCAGTCTGAGGCACCTGCGAAGATGCTACTTGAAATCTCAAACTTTGCTGCATTATTTTTTTATCTCAGACGTCCTCACGACAAACACAAGAGCTAGCAAAGCAGAGCAGTTACCTCTGCATAAGCCCTTATTGTCAGCATGTTGCTGGGCTGTAAAACGCGATGTGTTGCAGGTTGTTTTTCAGCCCCCAGACCACTTGGCTAAAGCTGACGTTGCTCTCCCTTTGTCCGACACCTCAGTAGGTGTTGTACACATGGCAGATGCTGCTCTGGCCATAAAGAATGCTGCTCCCACCTATTCCCCTTTGCTTAGTTTCTTTTGCCAGGATAGAGCCTCAAACACCGACTTTTTCATTGTCTCAAAATCAATTTGGCAGGATATATTTTTAGATTTTTTACCCAGTTTTGTCTCTTGTCGACTCAGCCTCACAGTGCCCCGGGGAGAATGTATGATAGGCCTGCGCTTTAAAAGCACTGTACTGTAACAAGAGGCATTATCTGTGACTTTAAGTGAGTTCATCTGTGAATATCTTTGGCACATCTACTTGAGGTCTTGGTGATGTTGGTGATGGCTTGGGCAGCTGTCAATATTAGGTCCCAGCTATGTCCCAGTTATGTCTGTTAATCTGAAAAACCAAACGTTTGAACTCAAATGACAGTCTTAAGGGAATTTATGGGAACTCAGTAGCTATTATTTCAAAGTGTGTGCAGACTAGTTGTTTCCGTGTTTCGTTTTTTCATTGCTCCTGACAGAATAAGACCCCTATTGCCTTATGAAATCAGTTTAAATGAAGAAATATAATTGTACTAAATTATCTATTGTGTTTGCCTCTTTACAGATTGTGAGTCATACTGCAAACCAGTGAAGGGCAATCTGAAGATAAACATGAAAAAGTATTGTAAAAAGGACTACGGTAAGAACCCAAGCTGTGGAAAAACACAATCATTGACAGAAGTGACAGGATTTTGGCTGGAAGTGAATTAGAGAAACTCGTCAAACTGCGTTAAAAATTAACCATTTGAAAAAATGCCATTTTGACATTTACAGCATACAAATACAGATGTTTTTTTTAAAAGGACTCTTAAACATTAACAGCAACATTAACGAGAAGACTTTTTAAAACTGATGTAAACCAACCCCCTCATTTCTCCTTTTTCCTCATTTCTCTTGTCCACTCTTAGCCGTCCAGGTGAACGTGCTGGACATGGAGACGGTCGGAGACTGGGCCAAGTTCTCTGTCAACGTGGTGTCGGTCTACAAGAGCCGCGGGGAGCCGCTGAAGCGTGGAGACCACCTGCTGTGGATCCACATGAAGGAC
This sequence comes from Hiodon tergisus, assembly GCA_025775045.1. NCBI lineage: Eukaryota > Metazoa > Chordata > Actinopteri > Hiodontiformes > Hiodontidae > Hiodon > Hiodon tergisus. The sequence continues at coordinate 21,598 of JAOVYW010021596.1, read as the reverse complement.
CTGGCCTGCAAGTGTCCCAAGATCCAGATGAGCAAGCGCTTCCTGGTGATGGGCACCGGCAAGGGAGGGGCGGAGCGGCCGGGGCTGCTGGCGGACAAGAACAGCCTTGTCATCCAGTGGCGGGACGTTTGGACGCGGCAGCTGAGGAAGCTCCAGCGCAAAGAGAACAAGGGCAAGTGCAACAAAGCGTGATCGGGGGAAACAGCCGCCCCTTTACTCGCTCCCAGCTGCCCGCCAGGGGCAGGCCCGCTGAGCAGTGCAAACACAAAGACTGCATGTATATTGCCCCTTTAAGGACCATTCTGTGTATATTGTATTATTATTTTTTCTTATTTTTTGTGGCTTTTTCATTGGCGTGTGACTTTCTTTGTTTTCATTGGTCTGCCTTGAAAAGGGACCGTTAAAAAGGGTGAGACGTGTGAATGACAGCCGATGCCATGCCCTTTCTAGACAACGACAGCAAAAAAAATGTCCACTTTTTACTTCTATCAGACTGATCGTGACTCTTCCTTTAGGTATGAGAGAATGCTTGAAGCTCCCATTTGGTTTTTCCTAGGAAAATCAATGATGTTAGTCAGATGGTCGGACAGAATGACTGATTTCAAAACTCCCCCTACTACTAGCAAAAACTCCACCTACTACTAACAAAAACTATACAACCGCCACTCCGGCTTCACCCTGGTACTACCACTTTGGTTACAACTTACAGCAAGCATCAGTGTTGCCACAAAAATCCCTGACTTTTTCTTTTACTGATCTCACACCCAATGGCGGTTCACACTTTCAACTGTGTGGACTATTTATGGGAATGTCAGCGAACTCTCTCAATGGAAATGGACTGCTCACCCTTGGACAATCCCTGTGACAAGGGCTGTGCCCATAAAACCCTGGCTTTGAGTCCCAATTGCTCTATGGCTATATCCATTATAAAAACATTAGCCATCAAACCTCCCCAAAACTGTGTGATTATAACATCACTGTGCTCTCGGAGATTGAGGAAAAAAAATAATACTATTAGGATTCAGTGTTTTGTGTTCTCTAGTATTTCTGCTTTGCTTTCCAGTTCTGTTTGAATCCCTTTTGGGCACAAATTGAGTGGATGAGACTGATGTTAAAAAACCTGATAAACATTCTCCTCATCTCTTCAGCTGGTCATTTTCTGTTTGTTCATTAGTGGCACAAAACTCCTTGATTGTATTGCCATGGGAGTATTTGGGGGTTTCTGGAAACGGTCTTGCAGGTCCTGCTGGAGCTCAACAAGCAACAAAATATAGATATACGGTATACAAATGGAACATCCCAAGTGATCTTTACTTTTTGATGATGATCACGCTGACATTTATTTTTTGTCTGTTTTTTTTTAAATAAATGAAAAGTGAAAATACAGCACAGACTTTTTTCAATAATAAGCTCAATTATTTTGTAAAAAAAAAAGTGAATGTAAACAGAATGTATGCATGTTCCAAAATTGTGAGCTATTAGCATGCTGACATTTTTTTTTTTTTAATGCAATTAGTTTATAAAAAATTTTTGGAGTATGCCATTTGGCTAGTCATATTTCCAAACCATTCTCAAGCACGTTTTTTCTACCATCTTGTAAGCTCTCTGCTCCCAATCCCGTGTGCTTCATGTTGTAGATGTCTGTCAGTAGTGAAAGGCGCTGGCATCACTTGGTGTCGTGAGCCTTGTGTTTATCCCTGAAAGAATGTATATAGGATAGAAAAATCACATACAGACACATTTTTGATTGTATGGCTTTCAGTGAGTTTAATGCCCAGCTCTGCATTTGGATTGGCTTACTGCAACACACCCCTTGTTAGGATGTGATCACAACGGAATGCATCCGGGAATCGGTTCCTGGCAAGTTGATGTTTTATCTTTTGAAACACTAGTGAAACTATGCATTAGTTCAAATAATAATTTGTCAACATTTCCCTGAGGATGGTCGTACGTGTGGGGTCCTCAGTGGGAATACTCATTCAGGTTTACAGTAAATTTTCTGAGTCCATGAGGTGACATATTCATAGTACCGAGTCTCCCCAAACACAATCCACAATTATAGAAGAGCTGTGTAAATTGCTACCAATCGTAAAAACCACTGGGGTGTTGGAAGTTACATAGCTCCTGTCTCTCCTGAAAAAGTTCATTATTTCAATAGACTTACATAATGCAGAAACAAATTTTAAATTACTTATGTACCTTTTCTATTACTTGCTGTCACGCAAGCGATCTTAGAGTAGCTGTAATTTATTTTGCTGGCACGTGTTTAACAGGGTTGACATGCATGAATGCTAAAGCAAATGTGTGCAAATACACTTCCAGATTCAGTGCATAATTCACTGACTTACTCACGGGTGTATTCAGGGCCTATTCAGTCATGTGTGGACAGGCATTGAGATATATCCTGTAAACACAACTGTATTTCTTTCACCGTTTTTCCCTTGATATTCTGCCACCATAATTTTTTTGCAGTAAAAAAAACCAACAGTTCTTCTTTTAAAAAAGTTTTCATGTTTACCCTTGATAGTGTTTTTAACCTTTACAGGTCTGCAAGGTCCGTGTCTCTCTTTTTTTTTAAAATGGTAAAATCACTAAGAGAGAAATGATGAGATGACAGGGACAAAACAAGATGGTTGTTCAGATTAGAGTATTTTTTGTACAAGATGGTGAAAGAGGGGAAGCTATTAAATCAGATGTCAAGCATTCCTCATTTTGCATGCGGTTATCATTTCAAGAATGTATAGGAGAACTCCAGGTTCTATGATCAATATTGATGATGGTTGATGAATCGTATACGAGTTTATGATTGTGTTATGTTTGATTTTGTTATCCAAAGTGTGGGTTAGATAGAATATAAAATAAACTAGGAAGACAAAAACAATGGAGAACCGAACAGCAAAGCACAATAAATAAGTAAGATCTCAACACAGATCCAAACAGGACGGAGGTAAGCACAAAGCACATTTGAAATAGGCTCTATTGAAATAGGGGCTTTAATGAAGGAAACTCTTTTTGGGTTGTTTACAGGAAATGAATAAAAAGAAGGGCTTAGTCGGTCTTGGTATTGCCTGATGTTTTGTCTATTGTGGGGAAGGCTGTGTTTATGACTCACCTTACTCTTAATAAGCCAAAAACTTCCATCTGGATCCTCGTCTGTTTTACTGGCGTTTCCATCTGTTCTTAAAACGTTTTTTTTTTTTTCTTAATCAGAATACATGCTAATTTGTGTAATTTGTGTATGACGTTTACAACTATTCCCAGTGCTGAAGTGTGCTCTTGTCCTAATGACCATTTGTGTTTATGGTTTCATAAGTTCTGGAGAAATCTATAAAACGTACTGCCTATGAAGGGTAAAACTTGATGTAACTTTAAAAAATGATAATAATGATCAAAATTGAACTCCAGTTTGAAATATCTCTATGCTTGCGTGTGGAGGGCTTTGGCCCCCGTAACTTGGGAAGATATTTAGTGAGATTTCCACTTTTAAACACGAGATGTGTAACCCACATTGAACACAGTATTACTCAATACTTTATAAATGCATATGACAGTTGCAGAAAGTCTTTGCAGCCTTAAGTTGTGCAACATGAGGCAATATTTTATATGTGGAACAAATACACATTTATTGAAGGGCCTTCAGGGTGGCCTCAGTTTGCCAATTTGTTGTGTTTTTCTTCACTCTGATTCGTAATATAACTTTACTCTTTATGTCTGTAATGTTGTAAATATGTATTGCTGTTAACTTTTATTTGTTTTTTGTAAAGCAAATGTTTGTCTTAACAATGGAAGAGACAGTCCCAGGCTCCCACCCACGTGGAGAAGGACAGAGAGGAGAAGATGAAGAGGGGTGAGCGTTTCAGCACCTCTGTCTTCCGGTTTTCCAGTGAGATTTTCACTCACAGGGGCCAAACCCACTATTCAGTAGTGAGAGTCCCTGAACTTCCTTTGGACATAGAATATGTATGAGTAGAACTGCGCACAGTCCTTTGATCACTCATCCCCACAGTGTGATTATAGCATGCTTAGGGAAGTCTTCCATCTGTCTTTCGGCTCTCAGGAGGGGAAATGGGCCTTGCTTCTCTCCCTGTGTTTTTAGTTTTCCTTTGTAATTTTTGTTTCCTTTGATGCAATGACCACTGACTTTTTAATCATCAACAAAAAATAAATAAATTATCAGTTAAAAAGATGTGTGCATTGACAATGTCTGTATATGTGCAGCAGTCTGTGAATGTGATGAGTGTTTGGCAAGCTGGCATGTGAAAGAACGACAGGTTCCACCTGTGCAATACATCGTTTGGGTCTCATTAATGACAAACTGCAGAAGCAGTGAAGTTCTGCATTTGACAGAAAGTTTGAACATGTGGATCCCGGGAGTGGCCTGACGCAGTGTATACAGTGGAAAGGTAATGAGCAAAAAAAAAAAAACTTGACCCCGAATACAGTATTGGATCAAAATTCAATACTAACGTGAAGTAAAGACAAGGGGAGGGAAATGTGAAGAAAGGTACCCCGCCCAACAAAGGGCAAGCACACCGAAAAATAAACATAAGAGTACGGCTGCCCCGTCGCAGTAGAAACCCAACACTCCAGGGCTGGGCGCCGGCAGGAAGCATGGCTCTCTCCCCAGCCTTTTCTCTCCACCCTATAACCAAACAGCCTGCCCGCCACTGATGGCAAATTACAGGAAGGCCTTGATTTATCACTCCCCCCTGACCGAGACGCTCCGGGCTAGGCGCGGCCATAGGAGCGCTCGCAGACCCGTGCTCGCCATTAGAGTCACGCTCCTGTTTTTTTGACTGATTGCGTGGCTTTCCGCCGGGACGCAGCTCGGAGAGGAAAAGCAGTGCCCTGGGGGCCAGCGGCCGTGGACGCCCGACTCCACTCAAGAGGTGCCTGGCTTTCCTCTCCTCCGGGCTGTCAGCGACGTGCTAAGAGCGGGTCACGCCCAACGGGGAGCCGCGCACCAGGCATGTGACATCTTAGACACGCGCCAGCAGCCAGCCGGTTTCTTTCGGCACAGACTACTTGAATGAAAACAGAGCTGAAGAAGTGAGGGCTGCAGACACTGGGGAAAACGTCTACACAAGCAACGAATAAAGCATCCCCGGGCAAGGCACAATCTATTAGAAGGCAGGACTGAGGTTGGGTGGAGGAGGGTACAATCGATCACAAGTGCTAGACAAACTAGTGGAAGAGGAAAAAATATTTCATTTTTAGAACAGTGACAGTCAATGGATTTTTTTGCGAAATTCTGTTCTGTCGCTGACACGTCTCCCAGGGCAGCCATCACTGTAAGTGGCTAATCCAAGTTTTATCCTCCTGGCATGGGGCTTGGAGATTAAGGTGATTTTTAAAAAATGCTTCTGATCTAAATCCCCAATTTTTGGAGAACTTTATTCCCAACGTAACCAGGGTAACCCACAGGACCGGGCTGAAGACCCTGCCATCACTTGAAAAGTAAACTATTTATTTTTGGAATAGGGGGTGACAATGGGCAAAGTGATTGCTAATATAAGTAGTGCCATAGTGCTGAGAATGTTTCTGCAGTTTCCATGCTAGCCAGAGGAGGTTAGTATCGTTAGAGCTAGTTGGTTCATTGCTTCGACGGTTTCGCTTATCAATCCTGGAAAAATAACCCATTGCTGTAGGGGAGGGTGTAGAGGTTGAGGAGGTTAAGGGCGGCACAATTCTGTGGTAGAGAACATGGAGCCGGGGTAAAAGCACCACCACGACGCAGGATGTGATCACAACGGAATGCAATCGGTTCTTGGCAAGGTCCTGGCTGCTTGGGAATCATGGCCCAGGGGCAGCTGAGAGGAGAGCGCAGGGGATGTTGCTGATCGTGATAGTAATCGGCCAAATTGACGTAATTCAGGCTAAATGGGAGTGCACTACCACATTGCTTCAAAAGAGAATAGCTATCTGTTCCTCTTCTAATCCGCTTTGCTAGACCCCAGACAGCAGCTTTGCAGTCAAGTTGTTATCATTTTCAAGCTTGAGTACAATTACTTCAACCACTCTGTGCATTTGTCTATGTTGTCTTTACTTGTCAATAATAAAAACGGAAGGTGTGCAATATGATTATACCATTCATGGTTTACCAATATATTTGGGTTAATGGGCTTGAACAGGCTTACATTATGAAACATATTGTAAGTAGGCCACAGGAAAATGAACAAGAACGGGTTTCATTATAAAGTTTAGGAATTAACTCAAAATAATAAACGTATTCACTTTCTTATGCTCCTCCCCTTAACCTGTCCACAGATGGTGGAGAATGTGGGCAAGACTATGACTAGACTGAAAGGACACTAAAGAAGGTGCATTTGCTGTATGGCCATAGCGAAATTTCCCTCAGTATTCTTGTTATTTTCCTCTGCATGCCCTGTGTTAAAATTTATTTTAAAATAATGAGGCAGTTCTTGAATTTTTTGCTTGCCTTGCAGATTGAGGCCAGAGATATATTAGCCCCAGAGTCATAATGGAAGTTCCCCATGACAGATGCGAACCAAGGCCATCAGCTCCGTAGCTCAGTTGCACGCCCATTGCTAACTTACGCATATCATTTTTACCAGCAACTCACTGGTATAGAACTGCAATGTTGTACAGTAGCACCATCCTGTTGTGTAAAAACGTGAAACATCAATAAAAACCAACTCTGATCTCTGTACACAGAGATGGCCAAGATGTTCCCACCAAAAGAATACTCTGAGTTCTCAGGAATGCGAAAGGACTTAGTGGCTCTCATCATCAGTAAATCATGTGTAGAAAATCGTATGACAGATTGATCAATGCTTAACCAGGAAACAAGGGAGATAAACAACCATAAACCAAACTATTTTAAGAATGTAAAAGAAATCATAATTTGGAGTACATGTATAACTAATACGATTTGAGATTTGTCTTCACCCGAACAGGGTTAGGGGATAAAATAGAAATTTATGGCATGAACAAGTCGTTAAGAAACTTTCCATACCGTATCACTGTTATCAACAACCAAGGACTTTTCAGGCTTAATAAAATCAACCAATTGAATAACTGAATGACTCCTCATCCTATATCAATATCAGAACATAAACGAGCACCTAGCCGTTCAGTTCATTTCTAACTTCATCACTGTTGCTACTCCACTCCTCCTCCCTGTGCCCCTCATATGTCCCCCAGACGCCTTAGAGGCCAGGCCTAACCACAGGAATATGAAGCCATGCCTGAGTCACAAGCTGCTGAGGAGGTGGCCTGCCATCGGGTGGACACTGCAGGTCTTTTAGTACGACCTTCTGGGATGATCTTTCACCCTGGTGAAGCGTCATGTCCAGGACTAAGGGAAAGGGGTGGGGAAATGTGACAGGGCATCATAC
>JAOVYW010021595.1:38612-66536 GCA_025775045.1 Hiodon tergisus | reverse complement strand
CAATATTTCTTTGGATCATGCAAGAGAGCACAATGATTTAAGCTTAAATAGGCACTATAATTAATTTCACAAATAAATTTTTTTCTTTGTAAATACAAATGTAAGCAAGCAATGCACACATTCATGATTGTTTAGAATCCAGTTTTAATATTTAAAAAATGAAACATAAAATGCACATTAAAACATTTTCTCGTTTTGTAACAAAAATGGGTCAGCTAAGAGGGCTTAACATTGGATTCACAACTGATCTGAACAAAAGGTGTCTACCAAATAGTGTTTTTCTCTTAGAAAATACCCCATCCCCAGAATTCTCCATTTAACTGTTTAACCAATGTATATACATGGCACAAACATCCTTGCATCTTTTTGATTATCTAGAAAGACTGAGGTATGCAACAAAAAAACAAAACAAAATAAACAACAAAACAAGGGAAAACTAAATAATGGTTTAACCAATTATGCCATCCACACACACAAAGCAAGTTAGTGAAACACTGCTTTCAGTGTGCAGGTGAAAAACTTCCAGTTGAATTACCCATGGTCTTAAGATGAATTGCAAATATGCAAGAGCATTTTTGGCGGTCAATATATACAATGAAAAAAGCATTCTAATCAGAAATCGAGAATAATTTGATCAATTTATTTGCATCATAAAAGGTATACAGTATTTATTGACAACATTTATTTATTCCTTTTAAACTTATATATATTTTTTATCAACATTCAAATTAGAGCTAGATGTAATTCTTATACACATGCAAGTTTTGAAAGTGGATTCAGTGATAACAGGATTGTACAAAACAATAATTACAGTTTACCAAAATAAACGTTTTTAGCACCTCACTTTTTTAGCGATTTGAGCAAGCACCATTCTAGTTGATTTTTGTACAGCACCGAGAGAATCCAGAAAGGGGAGGCCATTTCACTCTGTTGAGCTCCCTGCATTGTTGCTTGTGCACCATTCTCTGTCACGGCATCAAACGTCCTTCACGATTTATCCATAACGGGTTTAAGTCATGTGATTCTGGCCCTACAAGGGCAACAAAGTATTTCCTAGATAATACTTACATACATGGCAAGACACATTTGCTAGACACACCCTTCTTATTCAAAACTTGCATGTGGCATGAAGAGGGGTGGTAGTACCAAGTCTCAGCTTGCTTGTTGATCTGTCCTTTCCACCGAATTTAACCAAGGAAGCAGACGGGGCCAACTTCGAATCCAAACTTCTGGTTTGGATCTCCAAAGTCATTCAACATCACATCGACAAAGGGCACTTGATCGATTTTTGGGGTGTTGATCTCTATTACGGTCTTTCCGTAGCCCTTCCTCGACTGTAAAATTAGAAGACATATCACTCAATATCATTCAAAATGCTCTGATCCAGCTAAGTAAAAATTGTTTTAAAAATTGGGGCTTTATTGCTAATATCAGGTTTAGGCTTGGGAGAAGTTAGAAGCCAACATTTATTACTCATCGGATTTGTTATTTGAAATAATCAAAAGCTCATTCTGCCAAATTACTGTTATGAATATTGTACATACCGCACAGCCGTCCAAGAGGGCTTTGATATAGGGGTTGTTGTCATAGGACATCTCCTCGTCATTTGACCCTAGGAACCGCAGCGCTTTATCGTAGCTGTCTGTTGAGGCATCATGCCAGGCCACCGACTGGTGGCAGTTGTAGGTGAAGTTCTGTCTCGCTGAAGCACTCAGCAGCTTCAGGAATGTCATCTGAACCGTGTGTATCGCATCTCCGTCTGCGTCCACATATGACAACTGTGGGGAAAAAAATTAAGAAACTGCTAATTCCCAAATTCCCTCAAGTTGACCCACTGAATGAAAAATCTAGCCATAAAAGTATGGTACGATAAGTTAATTTGAACTATGTATAATCCTTTTTCAGGCATGTAAACTACAGCTGATTTGTTTTCTTGATGGAACAAAACACAATTTTTGCACAAAGAAATTAAAAGTATAGCAGAAAAATTAAGGGGACCAAGAAACAAAGCATACCATTTATCTTATGTAGAGACTGAAGGAAAACAACAGTTATGACAATAACCCAACGTAACTTTTCAATATAAAATATTGACCATTAGTAATGGGTAAGTATACCCAATCTGGCATGAGGACAGCCGCATGCAGTGCATGCTGACAGTTTCTCTCAACATTCACATGGCAGTGGAGGGCGCCATACACCACTGTTGGAGCAAAACCTCATTCTGGAAACAATTGGAGACTGCCCTATCGTTCTGTAGGGTGTCGATCACCCTCTCAGAAAGGCCCAGACGACCTAGCCAGAGCAGTTCAGGGGTAAAACTCTCAGCTGCAGGCTGGATGGGTTGAGATGCCACAGAGTGTCCTGTGCTTGACTGGGAGGGTCACAGCAATTGAGCAGTTCCCACAGAAGGCCACACAGGAGTTGCATCAGAAGTTCTCCATGGCTGACATGATGCCACCAACAAGACACTGTTGCCTGATCTTTGCAAGCCATACGCAGAGCAGTGCTCTAGTGGGAACACATAGACTCTCCAGGTCTCTCCTTATGCAGAACCAAATTGGGCAGTTTGCCATCTCTTGGGAGGAAAAGAGATCGATCTGAGCCATCCCAAACCTGTCTCAAATGAGGCTCACAACCTGAAGGCTCCTATCTACCGCTAAGATCTGTCACCGTGTTCATCACTCCTAGCATATAAACTGCTTGCAGTAAAAGGAGATGCCTTTCTGTCAGGAGCAGGATCTTGGTGAACAGGTGCTGGAGACCGGATGACTGAATGCATCCACTGTCGCCTTGATGTAAGGCAGCACCGTCTTCTTGTCCATCTGGACAAGCACATGCCATGTTCTCTTGAACTCCTCTAAAAAGGACTGCAGACTAAAAAAGATTCCCTAAGGTTCTCCAGGATGATTATATGGCGCCCCAATACACACCTTTCCTTCATCACACCCAAAATGTTAACAGGTGGGTTGTCTACACCAGGAGAACGCTCGCAGATTGTGATCTTGAGATTATGACTCAAGATGGGGGTGAGGAACCCTGGCATTTAACTACACCTGCAGGGGGTGCTTGGCTAGGAAGCCTAATGGAAGGAACTGCGATGCCATCGCATGGTAGAGCCGGAAAAGGGCAACCAACGCAAGCCACAGGCTTCCGGATGCAAACAAGGCCTCATTTGGGCTAACTAGCAAACAAACAAGCAAAATCAATAATTTGATAGAGATGTTTAAATGCTGCACGTAACATTGCTAAAATGTGTACAATGACAGTGTAAAGATGATGACATGAAAATTATAGACATGTGATAAAAGTGGAGTGCCTAACATTTCTAGTTTGGGTCAAAATTCCCAATGGTTATCCTTTTTGTGTAAAGCGGCAAAAAAAATAAATAAAAAATAACAAGAAAACAAGAGATAAAGTTCTCATATTCTAGGGTTTTGACGTCCTTGTTGATGTGAAAACTAGCAACCACGCAGCTCAGCTGTGGTGGTCGCTAACAGACTGAGCTTGTCGGCAAAGCAAGACATGCATCAGCTGATCGATAATGTACCCAATAAATCAATTAATGAAATTACATTTGTTCAGATACAAATTACCTAGCTAGCTAGGTATATTAACTCGGATACTATTAATATGAAGAGTGCCATCTCTAGTTTTGACAAGAATATATAGTCCAATTAATTCAGCTTCACTTGCCAGCAATCCTGATCACTTAATCAGTGTGTATCTAAACTAAACGATCTCTCAGCAATACAAATAGTTATGAATTAAAGATTTAATTTCACAATATGAAGGGTTTTCCCAGGCTGCTAAACATAATATGAGCAAATACCATAAATTGACTGTTTCCGGCAGACCCATTGTTTCACAAAGGAACTTTTATAAAGAATTGAATTAGTGAAAGGAAATAGGACAAAAAAATATATAAAATTGTGGAAAATAAGATATGGTGGACCTCATGGGTCCCAGAGGCAAATTTGTTCCTTATGAGGAGAGGGCTCAAACAGGTACCACATTTTGTGACACAAATAGGTCAATGAGTTCTATCCAACTACATGATGCAGTTTCTATGGTTTGCTATAGCGCAACCATGAACAATTGGTAGCTATTTGTTAGGGCAGGCCTCAGGCCTCAAGATGCAGAACAGCCATTTTTGTCAAAAGTAAAGGAAAAAAAGAGAGAATTTTTTTTAACCAGGACAAAAATTACGTATGCAACATCCAACTCTGATTCTGGTTCCTGATTTGTTGGCTGTATGATTAACAAAATGTGCAATATCTGCATCAATAAGCCAATGGAATATCACCAAAGCCATATGATACAAAAAAGTTAACCGTTTCATATGGTACTACCGTCATTTTAACACAGTAATATATGTCGGTATTTAAAAAAAACAAAACATGTTGATAAAATTAAGAGAATGAGAACGGATGAGGACTGCTGTTAAATTTTGAACACGTACAACCTAAATCATGCCTTTAATTGGTCACTAAATAAAAAAATATTGTTTTCTAATCATACTGGATTTAAACAACAACGCTGCAACTAGCTAGCGTTATCGTTGTTTAAAGCTAGTCTGACCCAAATAAAAGTATAGGAAAAATATAATTTAACAGGCTGACTTAGAGAGAAAACAGACCTTACTATTTTAATAAGAAACTTACCATTTTACCACGCTTAAATTCACTGAACCATGAGCCCGGGGCCTCCTTGGGCCACGGAGACATTCTGACCTGTTAAGGCAAAACATCGTTTTGAATAGTTCGCATAGACCACTCGTTTGCTTTGATCAAGTTGTTAGCGATGTTAAACAACATATTATCCATGCATTTATTTATTTCTAAAAATATTTGTACTCAGCATGGCTGAATTTTGGAGGCAAAACATTTTTGCTAAATGCATTGTGATATACATCAAAGAAATACATAAGGAATGAAGGTGTTTGCTAGCAATTACATTTCCAATATAATCTAATTAAATAAATAATAATAAAATGATTGAAATATGACATTATATGACAGTTTAATTCAATATTAACACCTTTAAAATAGCATTTTTGTTGATCCTACATTTCATATTGAATACTTTTATAAATAATTCTATAACATTAAATTATTGCAGTTTTGAAATTTGTTTATTGTTTGGTTACTATCCAATTATCTCCAAAGCTACATATATGCTATTTATGAAAAGAAAAAAAGAAGTCTGAAGAAAAGTCTGAAGAGATGAGATAATTTCAGCGTGGATATTGGACGAAGAGAGTAAAAGGTAATAAAAATGGATGGAATGAGATTTACGCTGCAAGTAAGCAAAAGACGCATACATATGAATGTACTCAATTTTTAGGATGCCTGGATATTAGCATGCACCAAATAAAGAAATAAAGTTCTGAATGTTTTCAAGGTTAAGGAAAAACAATATCAGACAGTTTCCAATGGATAACAAATAAAGAGAGATAAGGTCGTTGGATGATAGGGGAACTAGATCTAAACTAAAAGTAAGCAGAAAGGGAATAAACAGGTAAGTATTCCATTTATGACACCACTAATGACGCTAATTTATTTTGGGTATAAAAATAAGAAAGCTAGAATACAATTTTATACTGATCAATCCCTGTAACAAAAGTGTTAAAGTTGTATTCAAATTAAACATATATATCAGTGAATCTGACTGACTTGAAACAATTGTGACTTACTGTGTTGGACTTATCATCTGGGTAGATGCAGGTCTCACCGCCTGATGTGAAGTTGCAGTATACTTTGAAGGAGTCTCCTGAACAGCCCTGGTTTGGATCAATCCAGTATTCACCTAGACAAAATGAGAACATATGGATAAATACATACACATATAACATCTATTATTTAAATTATAATGGTATTAGAGTAAATTATTATCACTCTTAATAAACAAAGCCAGTTAAGTACATAACTAAACTAATTAATACATGAACAATGAATAATGCATTTGCCATGCGAGAATGTGCTGGCAACATGATATTCTGTAATTATATCATTGTAATTAACAGTAAATATAAGTAATTTTGCATTTTGTAATTTGTGAACACAGAACAAAGCTAATGTGCTAAATCTAAACTCCAATAAAAAACCAATTAATAAAACTTTCTGAAATTTCAAATTACACCAGTCAGAGCCAGAATTTGAGAATATAGGATTAATGGCAACTTAATGACGCATAAGAAAACAGCCATGTTAGTGATATTTAAATGCAGTGCTGACATATTTTGAGTTTTTTTGTGGTGAGCGTAACAAATCACATTTCTGCAGCATAGGGTTTTGTTATATAGGTTATTTATAAGTATTTAGACCAAGGGATCAATTGGCCGTTCTGCTGGCATTACAGGAACTCTGGGTAACCATTGTAGTTCTCTTGTAATTCTGCCCAAAAAGTAATTGCCCAAGTGTAATTCCAATAGAAGAATAGATATTGTTCCTGGCTGATTCCAGCTCGAGTTTACAAAAAATTCTTAATATTACTTTTAATTGAAATTACTTAATATATAATTGATATACTTTCAATTTAATTTGATATATTTTATTTTATCTTGGCCTTCTTTAATAATAATAATAAAAAAAGTATATATCAGTAAGCTCTCAACAGAAGCATTTTTTCCCACTTATATAAAGCGCTAACGTCATATGGTGCCAGCCAGGGGGGCATTCCTGTATGCTTCTCATGTTGGTTAGAAAGCGAATAATGTGCATGTTCAGCTAGGGGACAGCGCAAGATGGTGAGAGGAAATATGCACATAAGTAGCAGATTAATGACAAAAAGTATAGTGGGTCATTAGACTTCTAGCCATCCATACCTATATTCAATTACTGATTTACACATGAACAAATCAACTTCACCATTTACAGTTATGTGTAGAGCCAAATAACTGTTTACCATCGGCAAATTCTGGATGGCAGAGTTGCAGATCTTTGCAGGTTCTGGCCGGGTTGGTCTGCGTGCCCATGGGATATTTCATGCGCTCAATGTCCTGCTTGAGGTTATTCAGGGATCCAAAGATATCCCCCATGCCTTCGCCATAATCCATCCCGGCTTCATCCGCCAGGACATCAGACGATCGTCTGGTCTTCTTTGGTGACTGGATGGGCAGTGGCTGAATGACCTCCCCAGGTGGACCCTTAAAACAATAAAAAAAACACAAATACTGAATTTACTGCACTGAATTTCAGAAGAACAACATTACATAATTAATGTGCTTAGCTTGTGCCAAATATAACAGATAATATAACGTTCAATCTTCACTTTGTATTCTAATTTTATCTTGAATTGATGCAGTTATTTTTCTTTATAAATAAATTAATATAAAATTATTCATTTTGTATTAAATTTGTTACATTCATTTATTTAACTATTTTGTCATGCATTGCCATTAAGGCAAAATGCATTTGGGCAATATTTTCTCCTGCAGTAGGATATATTTCACTCAACTGAAATTTCAGTATTTTAACTCTGGAAAAGGTATGAGGAAATTATGTATTGTATAGCCAAGAAAAACAGAACGATTGAAGGTAATACATACAGGTAGACCAGGTGGTCCTATCAATCCTGTATCTCCCTTCTGACCAACCGGACCCTGGAATCAGAGAGAGAAGAAATTGTCAGCTCTGTACAAAGGAACGACTCAGCTTTAATTACATTTAATTGACATCTCAGAACTCACGCTTGAACCTTTGGCACCCTTTGGTCCTTGTGGACCCTAAAAGAAAAAGTGACACAGTTACCACACGGTCCCAACTGAACTAAAACGAGCCGGTATTTATAATGAAGGAAAGTTCATTTTAAAAGCATGCTGGTGTACTTACAGGTAGGCCTGGAGGACCAGGGGGACCGAGCGGCCCCGCAGACCCGCCGATGCCCTGAAAAGATAGATGAAACATATATATATATATATATATATATATATATTCACAGATATACTCCACTTTTACCATAACTCAAGTGTCCAGTTGCTGCTAAGAGACTGTGCGCCGCCATGTCAAAGAAAAAGCTTGAAAATGATAATGGAGACTATGTAAAAGGGGAGAAAACTATTTTTCTTTCTGTTTATGTGAGGGTGTGGGTGCCGAGCTTTTGTTTATTTTAGTGCGACCATAGCTCTTTTTTCTTGTGCCTTACAGTCATGCAGTTCCTCTTATGTTTTATTTCAGAAACATTCTCTTTCACTGCCGGGTATTTTCCGTGCCGAAATATTAAGTTGAAACACAGTGGCAGCTTCCTTTTAATGCATTGTCTATTTTTATTTAATGAGACGATGTCACCATTCCAGCGAGGTTAATTTCCAGACACTTCTCTTAAAGTGTTCTGAAGGACTAAGAGAGGAGGTAACGGCTGGCTCCAATTTAATTTTCATTCAATATGTCTTTTTAAAATCAGCCTTCAGCCAAGATAATTTCACTCAATTTCTTTTAGATGGTGCAGGGAATACAATGATTTATATCTGTAAAGAGTTCATTCAATGTCTAGAGAAACTGGCAGGCCAGCTATAGTATCTTAGAGATCGTAACAGAATGACAACCAGACAGGCATCGTAAAAATATATATAATATATATATTTTTAAAATCTGAAATTCTATCTACCCGTTACTTCATCTACATGGTGACAGACAGAGAGTGCACCTTACTCTCTGACCCTGAAGAACACTGAGGTACCGGCAGAGTTCAGTGTGGCAGATGTTTAATTAATCACTTACAGTGTCACCTTTGCTTCCAGGAGAACCTTGCGGACCGGGCAAACCTCTGTCACCCTTCTCGCCTTGCTCCCCAGGCGGACCAATCAGACCAATCAGACCTGGATGACCCTGGAGGAACACACAGGTGGGTAAAGGAAGGGTAGAAGAAGTGCAAGGAGAAAAATAAAAAAGAGCCATAGAGCAACTGTAACAGGATTCTAAAATGAAAAATAAAATGTAACATTTATTCCCTTTTTACTTGTCTAATAATTTGTCTGAATTTATTGTCACCAGTTGTAATAAATATATCCAAAACGATACAAATGAGTTAGTGATAATCCACAAAAAACTGTGCTTCAAAATTGGTGAATAATCAAGTTCTAGACTGAATAGTTATTAGTTTTAAGATTTTAAGCATTCTTAATCTATATTTTCTTAATAATTACAATAAGCAATTTAATATAACACGTTGTGCTAAGAGTGAAATTCAAATACTATAACACAGCGTTGAATAAACGCAGTTTGTCTTTCTTGTATGCATATATTTGATAGCTCTTTAAATGAATAAGCCCAAAACTATTAGGTAGCATATTGTAACATTAGTCAAGAAGGCAGAGAACAATTAATAAGTAGGAGATCTTTCTCTTGGTGGAGATCTTTCCAACACTCCACCAAGACAGGTGGCACAAGCTAAAAGGAAGAGAATCTGTGTCTTCATTGGAAACAGATTAAAAAGATTACTTTTGTGCTGGCGTCCATTATTTTTGGTGGCAACCCTAGTTAGTAATTACAAATTTAAATTAGTCTTAGTCTTCACAATTAAGTTGCACCTTTCCATCTATTGTAAACGGTTCTGCTAGATCTCGTTCGTAGAGCTGGGTGTCCTGCCTACTGCCGAAAAATGTTTGCTGGTAGCAGCGTTTGCGCAAAATGGAGACTTCCCTGAATCAAGGTTTTACCTATTGTTATGTTTTGGTGCCCAGTACCTTTTTTAGACTTGTTTGGTGCATGTCCTTTGACAGCCATTATCTTAATTCAATAATTTAGTTAATAGAAGGAAAGATTAAATGCAGATTGATTTGGAATTGTGAGCGGTTTAATTTTGCTGGAACTACGTTATAGCATGCAGTTAAATAATTTGAATACACACGTCGGCCAATCAGAAACCGCGATTTATACGAGCCGTTGTTTAAATATTATTTAACAATTGTGATGCTTTTCTACAGTCATTTATGTATTTCCAATATCACAAAGATTGCAATTGAAAATTGACACTTTATTTAAGGAAACAAAGTTGAATTTCATCCCCAATCTGGTTCCTTCTAAACCTTATGAATTTCTGCCAGAATGCCCTTAGCACTTAACTTCTTACAGCAAACACTTGCTTTAACACCTGCTACAATCTTTTGATGAAAGACATCTGACAGCTGATGATGAATGAAATAATGTATTTAACTAGAACATGCAAGAACGTCGACCTCCATCCTCCCAGCCACAGGTTTTTGTATACAAGTAGGGCGGACAATTCGGAAAAACATTTTTCAACTAATTTCATGAAGGGCTATTATGTAATACAGTTTCAGAATGCAGTCGGTTTTGAGCTTGCTGTTGTAGAACATTCCCCAAGAGCCTTATTTTCAGGGTACTTTTCTCCCAGCACCTCCCAGCATGAATTCCATTGACTTTTATTTGCTTCTATATCAAAAATATACATCAATTTTTGTAGTTTTTTTTTAAAAGTTACATCATTCAAAAGAGTAATGTAATTTTCAGGAAGGGAACATTTACTGTTTTTACATTTACTGCCATTTACATTATGTCAGCTGAGCCCTAAATCGATAGCGCTCTATTTTCTGCCCTAATAAAAGTCAAAAGACAGATGTCTTCTTGACTTTTCCATGTCAGCATTGAACAGTGTCTAAAACCACTTTCATGTGCATTTGTGGTACTCGGTAACAGTTGGAGAGTACTTCCATTTGGTGCAACATTGTGACCAATGTAACATGACAAAGACGACTTGGCTTACCTTTTCACCTTTAGAGCCAGGGTCCCCCTTCAAGCCTGGAAGACCAGGAGGTCCCTAAATATAAAATAAACATGACTGAGAAATAATATTGGGGAAAGGCTTCATTGAGTATGACTATCGCTTCATTCCTTACCAAGGGTCCAGGGGGCCCATCTTGTCCAGGAGAGCCAGGAAGTCCTTGTTCACCCTGTAAAAATCATAATTTGAATGATCAAGATATTATTACTTAATAAATAAATAAATATATAAATAATAATTTAATAATTTACTTCCAGTGCTCCATCACTGATAAGTCATGTATATGACATGGGTTCTAGATTCTAAAAATGTATGTTCAGAGCCAAATGTACACAAAACACGCAGAACACATACATGTTTTTGAGAATACTTCAGATTTTAAAATAAAGGATTTTAATTTTCCAATTATTACCAAACCAGTTATTAGGTGTGATTATATGAGACAATGGGTTCCCACTGATTAACTCACCACAGGGCCTGGGATTCCACGAAGACCCTCTGGGCCAGGCTTTCCCGAGGGCCCCTGGGGGCCAACGGGTCCAGTTTTGCCTGGTGGGCCCTCTGCTCCGGCTTCTCCCTATGGGAGCAAAATCATGTAAAATGAAGACCATTGTCACAGGTTCATAGCCCTCTTTTTTGGAACTTACAGAGTACCCACATGTATGTAAATCTTATAATAAAGGTTACATGTTTTTTCTTGGTATTAAGTTCCTCATTAAATAAGATTATCAAACAGAGGAAGTATGTCAAATGTAGCATTTATTGTATAAATAGTAGACTATTTATTGTGAAAAGGTGAACTTTTAATCAGGTGATCAGTAGTTTTGATCCACTTAATATTGAATATGATTGAGGGTTTTTTTGGCTTTAAGCGCTGTGTAAAATGTTCTGAGAAGTAGGGCTCTACACATCTCAAAACATTCTCAAAACATTTTATTTTTAGTTCAGACTAATAGTTTTGTGTCTAATAACTCTTAAACAGTGCTGTTAAACTTACAAATATCTTTAAATAAATTTAAATAAGCAATACTTGCCAAAGACACTGCCATGATGACTTATATTTCAGTTTGACACGTACTGCACCTCTCCCCCTCACAAAGAAAATGTGCACCAAGACTAGCAGAAGTATCTGCAGAAAGTGCTTATAGTGACAAAAAATGAACCCTGGAATGTATAATTGTCATAGATTTCCGATCCAACTGAATGACAGAGCTTGTATAAAAACAAGATCCTGTATTGCAATACATGCATGCTTATATTCTTTTCTAAGGCTTAGAGAAAGAACACAATTAGGGAGAAAAAAAAAGTTATAGGGCAATGGAATATTGTAGTGTAGAGACAGCTCCATAAATGCCATGTAAGCAAAGACTTCTAAGATGCAACTATCCAGGGGCATTATACGTCTCAAAAAGTCTACGAAAGAAGGGCAATGTAAGATTGCTTCTTGTATTTCTTTGCTCCACAAAGAAAGAGATTTTTGGCTCCTGATGGAAAATACAAAAATCCTATGAAAATACAACTGGGTGACTTAATATTTAAGTTTGAGTATCATACTCTTCATTTTTTATTGCATGGCTGATTAAAAGTTAACAGATAATCTTTGTGATCTGTACTAAACATACAACAACTGGATACAGTTGTGCATTTGTTGTTACTGCGATTCCTTGCAAGAGCGGAAAAAAGGGGTCTTAAGTGTGTTCACAAGGTCTTTGGATAATGTTGAAACTACTGTTTCTGCGATTGCAGTTATTAGTACTTGCACGCGCATATTTGGATGGTATTTTGCTGTCAGGAAAGGCAGCTTTCATGAGAAGAGCTATAGGATTTGGTGACTGTTCAGAAACAATATACAAACAGGAAAATCAGCGGCTATATTTAAATGTTTGGAATAGGCTTGGAAAGCTAGCCTTCTAGATGGCTGTTATGTCTTGAGGTATAACTTAACGTTAAGTTTGGGCTAGATGGCAATGACAGGTTAGCTAATGATTGCTAATGTTTTATTTACAAATGATCCACCACTAATTTTTCAAGTGGCATATTTTGTATCTTATCTTAACATGTATTAAGGCAAGAGATAATAGCACAGACAATCACAGTCTCCCTAGCTAAGCACAATCAGCTGGTTGATGCTGGATGATTTTTTGGGTGTTATTGCATTACCTTTGTGCCCTTCTCTCCTTGCCTGCCTTCGGCTCCAGCAGCTCCTGGGGGACCCTGAAGGAGATAAGAGCCAGAGCTTAAACACAGCCTTGTACTGTCGACGGGTAAATGTGCACACATTGAAAACCCATTCCAACAGACAGATAGCGAACGTGGTATTTATATTCTTATTTTTTTTACACCTCTGTTCCTAATTGTAATCCACTGTCAGCGCAATACAACCTTTAACACACTAGCTGCCAATTACTGTCAGTAAAAATAATTTAATAGCACAAACACCTGGAACTGCTCTGAGGAGGGCAATGTGTCCAATACTGGCACTGGCTTGACTGCCACTTTGAAGGACTTTTTACAGTTAATTACCAAGTAAGGTTTTCCCCAAGGGGCATCTTTAAGAAAATCTGACTTAAAGTCTGTAGATCAATTAGTCAAATTAAATTAATTAAATTAAATTAATTAGTTACATTTTTATTGCCAGGACTACAATATAAACACAGTAATAAAAGCTCAAATATGATATTTTGGTCAACCTACTTATGTTGGGAACAAACTCCTCTTCAATAAGGAGCACTAGGTTTGATTTTATTCTTTACAGCCCCCGTCAAACCCTGTCCTCGGTCTGCTTTCTTATACAGAAGGATCAGATGCTATCTCTCTATAAATTTACAGAAAACCATTTACTGCCATTCTCTATTCATGGTAAATTGTTAAATGCAACATTTAAGTTAATTAATTTGGTTATTCATTAATTTGTTGTTCATTTTCTTAAACCACTTGTTTAAGAGAGGTTGTGGTGACAACACTGAATTAATCTCCTTTACATACTTTACATACTTAATGTGTATGGACCATAACATTGAAGCTTTAATAGCAGTAGTAAATCCGTAACTACTTTGGGAAAAGTATATAAGCAAAACAAAATAATAATATCTTTTGGGGAAATAATAATTGAATAATAACATTAATACATTAGAAGTACTGATTCAATTAAAATTTGTATCACAGTTCCAGGTAGAAATCACAGTTCCAACAAGCTTAAATGTATTCTTTAATATTGACTAAAAATGTATTTGTATGTATTAGCCTGTGGGAAAATAGGGAACGGTACAAGTCTGGAAGTGATGATTTAATATAACCTTCACTGATTATACCTAAAATAACAAATGAATGGTACAAGAGTACAAAGAAATCTTATTCTTCAAGCGAGAGTAAATCAATGTCATAATGGACCACTTATTGTCCCCTCATCTTACAGACAACGATACTGATAAGCACTCACTCTCTTTCCAGGGGGACCTGGTGGGCCGGCTTCTCCAGATGGACCAGGAGGACCCTATGAACACAAGAGAGGGAAAGTTTTTGGTATTAGCCTGTAGGTAAGTTTCAGGAACATTTCAGGTGTCTGAGGGAAACACAATTTTCTGAGTAGTTTTTACTATTGCATAATGGGAGAAACTATTCCTGCAAAATTGTAAAGTTCTTTATGAGATTCTGAGAAATAAGAGAGAACATGCCTGTGATTTATATTACTTTATCATTCAGTTTGGCACTGAGAAAAATTACGATTGAATAAGTTAAAGCTGTATGCTTATCAAACCAGACCAGTGGTCCAATTAAAAATGGATCAATATGTTTCCACAAACAGTATATTAAGTATATTACACAGGATATAAAATATTGTAACATAATTTTATCATTTGTTATTGATTTTTATCGACATATGCATCATACAAATACATACAGTTAACATAATTATGTTATTTTAATTTTTTTTCATCTTTCAACACATAAGTGTTATGTTCAATACATAAGAATTAAATGTTGAACAGACCAAACACATTGGTGAACAGTTATACAAAAAACTTTTCAAGCAAAAAAATTAATCTATAATAGGGACTGACTGGCCATAATTTGGTTATCAGTTGATAGAAATAGTTTGGCAGATATTTTGGACAGATTGTGCTCTTAAAAATACTTAGCATGTGCACAAAATACTTAGCATACTTAGCACAAAAGTTAGCATGTGCGTTGTTCTACTTGTTAAAGAATATCGTCAAAAACACAGTAAAATGTCAGGGGTGTGGGAGTGTGGGAGTTTTTTAAGATGTGGGGTTACCTGAACAAAGCCCCCATCCCACTGGCATTGCCATACTGTCATTCTGCCATAACATACATTTCTGCGCCCTGCAGCAGCACAGACGGTGAACGCTTGTGCAGAGCTGCCTCTCACGTTGAGGGCGAGACGAGAAAAACTTTGCACAAATGCTTCTCTTCGTAACCAAATACTAATAGAAAAGCAATATCTTATTGTCTTTATTGTACAATTGAGTAATTTTCTGGGGAATGTAATGGAATTCACAATGAAAAATCATCAGAACACTAAAGGTGGGTTTTTACAGGACAAACTCACATGTACCAAACTTTAATAAAAAATCAGTATCAGCTGAACCAGATGTGAAAATATCGGCTTTTGGCATCGACCATGAATATCGATGCTTCCCTAATTCATACTTGTATATAGCTTTAAATATTTTTTTCTGCATTATGTTAAATGATCTGGGATAAACTTACAGGTTGACCAGATTCACCATCTTCTCCCTTCTCTCCTGGCGCACCATCGGTTCCCTGAAATATTGCAGTACAGATTGCGATGTTCAAATCCGTCATGCTCAGACACTTCTCAACCCAAACAAGACGATACCTGGCATCTACCATACCATCTACTGCAAAAGTAGAAGCCCAGTAAACCCAAGATCTCTGCTAATGCGAACTGCAATTATCCACACAAAAAAACGTAAACCATTTAAAGCCAATTAAAATGTCAAACGTTATCCAGTGTATTACTAAATACCGATTTTAATAATCAACCATGTGTTCTTTGATATTGTTATCTAGGATGAAAAGTTATATTTTCAAATTAAATACTGGGGCAACACTTACAGCAACACCAGGTTCACCAGGGGGTCCAGGGTCCCCAGGGAATCCTACAGGACCCTATATTACATAAACAATTTTAAAAAATCAGTAGAAGACAATAAAATTGTAGCAATAAAAATAACCTAAATACTCTAGACATCCAGTTATCATGTTTATAAGCTGTGTCTGAATAACTTCATAAATAATTTAAAGGGTATAGACAAAGGTTAAATAGCGTTTGATGTTACACCTTATATTCCACTTAGAAATCAAAATGATTTCACAAAATATTAAAGGACACATAAACATTAGATTATATGTGTATCATTTTGAATTGCTGAGTAGTTGCACTGCTGTACGCATCCACTCCATGTATGAACAAATCACGGAGACTTACAGGATTCCCCTTGGGACCATCATCTCCTGGGGGCCCTTTCCCACCGGGAGGTCCAGCAGCTCCAGGGGGGCCAGATTCTCCTTTCTCTCCTCTCTCACCTTTAGGTCCCTGCAAAGAACACAAGAACAATAAATACAGCCTGACACTGTAACATGTGGTGTGTGATATGGAGACGATTTGCACTGGTAATAACATATAAATATTGAATGCCATTGTACTAATTAGTGGGTATATCCCTAGATAGTGAGCAATTATCATCCTAGGTTAGACAATGCTTTTGTACCTCTAGTGATTCATATCTGCATCAATTGCAACAGTCAATGGAAACTATTTGCTACTAGTTCTCCTTCTTTTATGGTAGATGGAGTGCAAATATTATTATCTAGAGCGATTATTGGCCTTGCTATTGGGATAAATTTTGAGAGTCGGTGTCAATCCAATGCCATCTGTTGTGGTTCCACTGCACATCAATCGGTCAGATCATTAGAACAAGGCAGACATTTAATCAATAATATTTGATAGGTAGGCTCAGGGCTTAATTAAGAGTCATATCTAGTTGAGCATCCTTGGAAAGCATAAAAAAACAAAAAACAAAAAAAATCAGCAGAGTCGATTAATAACCAGGCCATGGAAGTACTGATTATAATGTGCCTTCTTTTATTTGCAAAATCCATGTTGTGACAAGATGTAAATTGTGACAAAAATGTATGTATTAAATGATACATCATGTCAAATATTCAAGTAGTCTTTATTCAAGTATATCTTTAGTAGTCTGGTTGATTATATCATCTGACGAAGCACAGAGGATTTCACATTTCACAAGACAGCTAATCATTTGGTAAGACAGCAGCCGTGATTAATCTAGCAGCGATTTGGGGGTGCTTTAAACTTCAAGCAGTGCTGACGCAAATCCCTGGGTCATCTTTATAAGGGGAAAGCAGGCGAAGCCAACAGAACACACCGAAAAGTATAGCACTTACTCCAATTCCGGCCTCTCCCGGAGATCCTGGGTTACCGGCTTCACCGCTCTCACCCTGCGAGACATGACATACATACAGGTCTTTCACTCTGCCATGATGCCAAACAATGCCTGAAGATTATCGAATGCACTGCAG
This sequence comes from Hiodon tergisus, assembly GCA_025775045.1. Taxonomy (NCBI): domain Eukaryota; kingdom Metazoa; phylum Chordata; class Actinopteri; order Hiodontiformes; family Hiodontidae; genus Hiodon; species Hiodon tergisus. Next base: position 49,205 of record JAOVYW010021595.1, on the reverse strand, counting down.
AATACGTTCCTTCAGTCCTGTTGACTTATTTAGCAAATACGCACACGCACACACAAAGCTGGTAGAAATTCAAACAGTGAAATTTCTGGAATGTGTCATGTATATGGTAATATGGGTGATGAGAGAACATCGAAGAGATACAGATTCTTACCTTCTCTCCAACAGCTCCCATTGCGCCAACACCCCCTGGAGGACCTTGTGCACCCTGTCACAAAAATAGTCATCAAGCGTAATAACACAAGCAATAAGTCTGGTTTGCAGGACCTGCAGTTAATAACATCATTATTGATTCTGTAATTGCAATGTGTCATTTCCGTGTTGATCAAATTATTTAAAAACAATGTCTTAAAAAAGTATTCTTAAACTGCATTCCGGTTGTTGCAAGAAACATACTAACTGAACCACATATGTCTCTGACTTCGTTGTGCAAACAAAGCTGGAACTTCCATTGTATTAATATGAGATCAATACTGATCGTTTCTTAAATAATGTGACTCATAAATATTGTTGTATTTTCAGGCATCTTTGAAATTATTTTAGAGTAGGGTTACAAAATATGTAAAACACTGTGGATGCAAATGGACTGGCTTTGATACTCACATCAGCTCCGCTAGGCCCCTGAGGTCCTCTTGGGCCAGGGGGACCAGGTGGACCCTATCCAGAGAAATCAAGGTTTAAATTGGGCTTAAACAGGTAGACCATTTTATTTGCGTAACCTTCTCTACTGATATTAAATTGGTATGAGAAACATACTTTCAAATATTTCTGTAATGTTGGCTTTAGAAGAACACAACACACATGATGTACTCACCATAGGGCCAACATCTCCATTCTCTCCCTTCTCACCTGGTGGCCCAGGAAGACCCTAAGTGTAAACAGGATTGTGTTATTTTTATTTATTTATTCAATTTTAATAAAACAATGCAGTTGGTGCGGGTAATAAAATTATTTTTGTCATGACTATTAAACACAATTATACGTACGCATATATATATTCATTTAAAAATAATAAGTGAATAAAGGCTTGTATTATAATATATAATATGTATTATATATATATTGTCACGTGGTGCAGGGCACCAGAGCAGGGATAAACCCAAGTGCAGCACCAACGCGGACTGAGTTCCGGCCGGACACGGCTTTCGAGGCACAGCAAGGAGACTTAGTTGCAATTCAAAATAAACGTGACCTTTAATAACTTGGATGACATGGAAACAGGTACCTGGAAACAGTACAATGAATCCCCACAACAAAACCTTAGTGACAGGGTAATAAGGAATACAAAAAGTTGGGAGGTGCAGGGCGAATGAAAACAAAGAATGAACAAAACAGTACACATGGGTTGGTGGAATGTTAATTGACTAATTTGTGCTGGGGTAACAGAAGAGGTAAAGGTGAAACGTGACGTATACATTAATATAAATTCTGTATCAATGACTCAAAGGATATCCTCAATCGGCAAACAATAGAAGGTATAAACACATCACAGATATCTATCTGAAAAACTGCTAACAAAAATTATACAATACAAGATCAATAATAACAAAACTAATTATAGACGGGTTATTAAAAGCATATTGCCTACTGGGGAAGGCTAATCAATGCTATAATATAAATATATATAAATTCCGACTACATTACATTAAGAGTTAATTCCAATGAACGACTTGCGACCGAGACAGAAAAGTAGTTACCACTCAAATGCCTTGTGTAAGTTACGGACGTTTTCATGGTTAACTACAAACAGTGCAAGACAAAACTGCCACAAAATGATGCACCTGTAAGTCTGTTATATAAACCATCACCCGACAACTACAGCAACTAAGCCACTAGCTGTTGGCTTTTGAACAGAGACGCAATGACTATTTTAGCATTCATCTCACTTTACTGACATAAGCAGGGTGACACTACAAGCAATTCACCATAGAGCTCATCACAACATGATTGAAATGGGAAGTCAAGATGTATTGTGCACTATAGGGTCTGGAGAAAGTCCAATTATTTTCCCGCAGGTTGGGGATGACAGGACACAAAGAATCTCACACATCCTACTAGTTTGTTTCATGTCAATAATTTTCATCAATAATGAATTATCAATTTAATAACCTATGACGATGTGACTTGCGTCGCCTTCATGGATTAATTTTGTATTTTTATCCTTTGCTAAGTAGCAATTAGGTAATGGAAAAACTAAGACTATTTATTACGTGCCGGAGATATAGACATTTTTTAACCTCAGCCGTCCCTTGAGTACATAAATACAATACATCCACATCCACAATTTATAGTCCTCTTATTATCTTGGTAATGTCATCTAGGAACCCATAACAAAGATGGAGAAAAAAATGGAAAATGGATCAGGGTGCAATTTAAATGATTAAACTGCTTCAACTGTTCTGTCTTGTAGGTACTGTCTATGGGGCTTATTAATACACATGGGTGTGTCTGTGTTTGCCTACAGAAGATTTCTGATCAGAGAACTTACCTGCAGTCCAATTGGGCCTGGTGGCCCAGGGAAGCCTCGAGAACCTTCATCGCCTTTCTGTCCGAACATCCCTTGTTGACCTCTAGGACCAGGCTCTCCATCAGCCCCCTGGATCATAAGAGGAATATATATTTTACCCAAAATTCATCATCCCTATGGGAGGGCTTGGACAGAGATGAAATACACAGAACAGATTAAAAACCAGATAAAGTCAGGATGTGAATTGCCACATTTGTCTTCCTTTGATGCACTGCACAGTGAATGAGATTTGATCCGATTGCAGGTTTGAGATTTGTAGTCTGCCACTACTGCGTGACTAATGGGGTGAATATCTGTTAGGAGGAAAGGGGGAGAAGGGGAAGTGACGGCGATGATTGCATGGATACTCACGGCAGGTCCGGGAGCGCCGACAGGGCCCTGGAGACCAGCTGGACCAGGTGGACCCTACAGAACATAGCACAGTCATGGTGAGGGAGGGCAATGATAAAGACAAGAGAAATTTGTACAAACAACGTGTTTCTCATAGTACACAGTCGCATCTCATGTTCTGAGAAATCAGTAGTTTGCTTATGCAATGTTATTCTTTTTTTTTCAGCAACATCATGGTTTCCTCATTATGACAAAAATATGAAAGGAAACAAACGTACTTGTTCACCCTTGTCCGCTTTGCTTCCTTTTTGGCCAGGCTCACCAACTTCTCCCTTGAAAATAAAACAGGACGAACGTATGCAGTCAGCCTTTAACGTGGAATTAAGGCCTTTTTTGGCATTTCTGAAGTAAAAAAAAAAAAAAATTGGCTTGATCTAAGCGACAAAGTAATATATTTATATTTCAATTAACTATTTAATTTAAACTACTCCCTATATATAACCATACAGATATATTATCTCTGATACCTCATAATATGCTTCATAGTGGATTTGGTTTTAGAGCTATTGGTGTATTGGTGTTGACTGATCATGAACGTATTTTTGTATATCCCAGAGTGTGGAGGAAAATTTTTTAAAACCTTGACTTAACAAGCTTACTTTGTCTCCATCTTCTCCAGGTGGACCCTGTGGTCCAGCAGGACCAGGCAAACCGACTGGGCCTTGCACTCCATCGCGTCCAGCCGGCCCCTGTGGGCCTTTTTCACCCTGTGTGGGGGAGAAAAAAAAAACACAACGTTTTACACTGAGGGGCAGTATAACATACGAATCCAGCGGTAGAACATGGCTTTGACACTTATTTTGGCCTTGTAAGGCCATGAGACACACCCATTACTTTACTGCTACATTGGGCCACAAATAAATTAGATCAATTTGCCAACTCATACCAAACTAAAATAAATAATTATATTTTTCGCTATTAGCATTTCAACAAATGTTCAATCCTCAAATTAGCACTCCTGGGAGGGTGAGGGAATGGGAGATATGTGATTTTTAATTTGTTCCTCTTCTTGTAGTTCTTAATTAAATACAAAAATTAAACATTCATCAAAAAAAAAAAAAAAAAAAAATTTACATTTATGCAATGCTCCAGCTCCATATTTAAAGCACAATGAGATGAAGGGCATACGTTAATTTTGTCTGTGAGATATATCCATAATTAAATACTTGCTTTGTAGCTCCCCTACTACGATGTTCCACTCTTTAGTTTATATTTGCGGTTTATAATATTATATTTGGTACTCACAGGGGCTCCTTTCTCCCCGGCTGGACCTGGCGGCCCCTGGGGACCGGTACGACCAGAGAGGCCGATGGGCCCCGCAGGGCCAGCAGCACCTCTCTCTCCAGGCGATCCCTATGGGAGAGAGAAGGGTTAGATATGTGGACATGTGTGATAGCGAGAGAATGAGAGAGAGAGAGAGATAACACGAAAAATGCGGTGATAATTTAGCAAAGGCATAGAATAATAAATCTATGATGTGCTTACATCTGTAAAGGCCTAATTAGTTATTATTAATAGCATTTATTTCTGTTTGTTTTTGTTTTATTGTTCGTTCTACAGATAACTTTCCAAAAAATACCTGCAGTAAACGTTTACTTTATGCAGATTTGTTTAAAAGTAACCTTTAAAATATATACTAGACTCACATGGAATATCTATCTCTCCTCAATAATTGTATGAATTAATCTTAAGCAGAGGGATTTGTATGCTCTGAAACAATCCGCTCTCTATGAGCATTGCACATGTATGGCCAGTAAGGGGTTGCTCTTTTTATAGTATTGCCTCAATAAATACATTGTATTGAATGTAGATGAACAAAAGGTGCCCTTCAAAGACATGAAGCATTCAACGTTTTCTACGCTTTTGCCTTGTTAACGCATCATTCACTTTTGTGCATTTACACACCTCTAACTGCCCGTACTGTTCGCAGGCAACAATGACTTGCCAGCCATCGGCGTTTCATGTAGTGGTGGCTGAAAAATGTCTTCCATTCCCACTTTATTTTTCAAATAACATTTTTCCTGAATTCATCCCCATTTTATTGACCGCTTGAGCCATTGTTGGGCATATTGCTTTGAGCCGTTTCACCTGTCACCATGCCAACAATCACCCTTCAAACCCACCACTGCATTAGTCTGTAGTTCAATCTTCAATTAAAGGATGTCTGACAGTAAACAGGAATACAGGAAACATACACCAAAAAACACTAAGTCTTACTGACTCATAAATGCAGCGTAGCCAATGTCACATTAGTGAGCTTATTTCTTATTATAATGCTATTTACATCTGAAGGTTTTTGCAGCCATATATTTACATGTGTAGCTGCAGTGAATAATATTAACAAGCTATAATATTGATTGGATCTATCTGTAATAAAAACAGTTTGTGTTCTTCAAAAGTCTCTAATGAGGCCCAGATTTCATAATGGATTTTTTAATGACCAAAGATTTGAAGGAAGTCTCACAATCAAGAGCTGGTCTGTAGTGTGAGAAAATGTAAAATATTGCTATATAAAATGAAAAAGATAATAGCTAATTTTCAAAAAACTGCATTAAGGCTTCCAGAAATTTTTAATCAAGGGCGACCAATTGCTGAACTTTACCATTTCCACACTATACAAAGTCTAATTGTGAACATTGTCAGTTCTGATGCTAGTCTCTATTACCACCTAACAAACCTTGTTTTCCCCATGTCTGTAAAACCAAGGTCACCTTTGACCTGCTGTACAAGTGATCTCCAGCAACAATAAACCACCCAGTCAACACTACTCCCGCCCGCCATGCCGGTGTCATTAACAGTGTGACACATGACTCGGGTGCTCAGAGCAGTGAATTAACACCAATACACTCTCACTGGAACATGGCGGACACTCAACTGCTGAGTGGAGAAGAACTGCAGACAGGAGCTAATGATCAAAACACCATTGCTGGCTTGTGTGGAAACTGACAATGAATAATTCAGACTGCGGTATGACACAGAACCTCAAACGCGAAATGTCACCAGAAGTAAAGTGGTGTCGTTTTAAAGATGCTGGTTGCCAGTAACCGACGGAAACGTATATTGACTATGTTACCATTTACATAATGAAATTCTCCTGAATAAAATTTTTTATTATAATAACCAGACCCATAGCATTTGCAATATAATATTACGCTGTCTCTCCAAAAAAAAGCAGAGAGAGTGCAGAAAAGCATTGCCTATTAGTAAATAAATAAGAGTTAAAATTCCATAAAATGTGACTCTGTAGCTGTCAATTTTTATCTAAAATTGTGGCTAAAGTAGGTTAAATGTCAAGAGATAATTATTACAACCCATATCACATATCTATCTTGAAGAAGTCAGCCACCGGAGGCGATTTCCCATAAAAGGTAGAAAACTGCCCTCTAGTGTTTACATTTGTCATTAAAGACTGCAGAAAAAAAGACAAAAATAAATTAAATGCATGCAATATTGCAACATTAACCAACATTCAAATTTAGAATAAAAATATCATATTGTATGACTGTGATATCTTCACCGTGATCGCACCACTGTGCCACTAACTGGGCCAGCTTTGGGCTGCACTTCAAAAAGGCAAATGGAAAGGTGAAAGCGGCTCTCATAATGCCAGCTGTAACCATGGGAATGAAGCACTTACGACTGGGCCAGGGGGACCCTGTGGACCCTCTCCTCCTTTCAAGCCAGCTGGACCCTGAAACAAAAGGCACAAGTTTAGATTGAGCAGCAACACAGTCTAATACAATCCTGCCTTTATTTAGGTTGCCTTGTCTTTCTTTCATTAACTAGGTGGCAGCCATTATCAGATGCTATGGAATTGCTTTGTGCATTTTTAACAGTGCTTTATAAAGTGTTGTGCTAGCACTGGATAACTGGATAACTCCACACCTTATTTAGAAAAACAGAAATCAAAACTAAATCTGTTCAATAGTTACTAACAACTTAACAACAATTCTTTAACATACATATGAGAAAACCTTTAAAAAATGAAACCCAAAGTGCGACATATTGCTGACTGGGCCAATTACCTAGTTTAAATCATAAATCGAACCCAAATCTTCCTTAAATCTAGTAAGGAACTCATAATATAATGTGAAAAAAGCACAATAAACTCTTGCTTAAGATATCAAAATAATCCAGACAGATAAACTGTTGGAGCTAGACAGCCTTTCATCTGTAAAATATAATTAGAGTCAGCCCCCTAACAACACTTATCTGCTATGTATGTATGAGCATGGAGAAATTTTATGCATAACTTGTGGCGACTGTCTGGGACATTTATGTGCTAGACCTGCATATTATCCCTCAGGCAGGTGCTTGTGAAAGATACTGTATCAAAGAAGCGTTAAAGTAAACTGTGGGTGAGCTGTGTGCCTTCTCTTCTAAGCAATGTCTCCTTGCAGAGCCACAAGACAAGGCAAACAAGCCCCAGAATTTTCACAATGTTCACTGTATGCAGGCGGTTTTTACTGTGTGACTGTCAGGTGCCCTCCCCTGCTGATTACTAACTGACACCTTAAAAAATATTCAATTTTTTCCAATGGGTTGGAAGACTAGGGTAATTATTTCAAAAGAAAGATGTCTTTTATAATGCTTGCTTATGAAGGGCAGTTCTTACCACGGCTCCAGGTAGACCTCTCTCACCGGGGAATCCCCTCAGACCTGGTGGGCCGTCTTTTCCGGAGGTCCCCTGAGGTCCTGGGTCTCCCTACGATGACAAAAAGATTGGATTGTGGGCAGAGCCCACTAGAGAGCCACAAGCCAGATCATTTTCACCTGCAGCAGAACATTCTGGAACTGGCGCACTTTGTTTCAGCTCTGCACTTCTGGTTTTAGCATCGAAGGAAACGGTCAGCAGTTTTACTTCAGGTACAGTAAAAAAAAATCCCTTTATGTATTCCGATTATGTACACTGTTGCTCATTCTTTAGCTGGGGAAGATATATATTGCTTGTGTTACAAGTCCATGATTATTGCACCACTGTTTAGAAGTGCTGGTGTTGGTGCTACACTGGGACTATTATTCACTGAGGGGAGAAAATCGTCCCAGCAAAGATACCAACTACTCCATTAAAAAACAAAAAAATGCATAGCATGGGGAAATACTATGGTTACTGAACCATTAATCTACAACAGCCTTTATATGCAGTTCAGCCTATCTCTGGTTCATTTCCCCGAGCTGAGCAGGCCTACAAGTCAAAAAGAAAACAGAGATGACGATCTGTAATGTCTCAAATTAAGTTGGTCAATGGTGTTCCAAGGCAGGCCAGGAATACCAATGAGAGGGGACAGCTGCTTGGAGACTAATCAGTGGCAGAAAGCAATGAGAGTTGATAATAGCGTCCAAATTCGGCCTAATCACAGGGGGGCCGATGGGCAACAGGTGGTATCTGATCTCACTCCAAACCACTTTGGAGGAAAGAAACTGACATTGACATTTTTACTCCTGTTACAATGCAGGGGAAAAAAACTGTGTTTGCTGAAGACTACAAGGAAACAGGAACCTTACCTTTGCTCCTTCTTTCCCAGCAGCGCCAGGAAGCCCCTGCTCTCCTGGGGGACCAGGAGGCCCAGGGTGGCCTCTCTCTCCAATGGGACCAGTCTCTCCAGTTGGACCCTTTTGAGAATTCCAGAAAGTTTTAATTATTGTATTCAACATTAGGTTGTGACTCATAGTGGTACGATCATCACCTGCAATGGGTTAAATTGTTGGATATGAATATCAAGTGGATAAATGTGACACAACAAAGCTCGGCAGTCAGTTGACAGTGATGTAGAACTGACACAATGCAGAGAAACCACCTTGACTAATGTGACACTTTTCTCCCTGTCATTCAGTTGTCCCGTAAATTTACTAGTTAAAGTACGTAAGGATTACAGTTCATTGTTGATGACCTCCTCGCAAGAAAACATGCAATCAAATCAATGGTGACCTAAAAAGCAAGAGACAGGTGAGTGTACAAAGCTGCAGGGCGGTCCATGTACCTGTGGGCCTACGACTCCTCCTGGGCCCGGTGGACCCGTCTTTCCTTGGAAGCCCTGAGAGGTGACAGAATTGCATTATCATCTTCAGATACATTTTTATTCACTGTTTTGTCTCACGGCCAAATTTATGCTTAATATTTAACCATCCGCTGATGAAAAATTAAGAACCCACTAAAACGTGCAAAAAAAAAGTATAGAGAGTTAAGTAGCCGCTATGATAAAGAGTTGGTTTAGATTGGTCCAGGGATTGTGACACCTAAAAAGCTTGCTAAATTAAGTTTTCAAATAATATTTGCATAAATAATGACTGCATTCAAAATCAAGATGTTTAACAAATGTTTATAACTGACATACATTTAAATCACAGATTGTTTGTTGTCATTGTCTGGGGTTCATTTATAGCTTATTTAGTCATTTTGATCAAATTTTACTTTAAAGTTGACTTGCGCTTTAATATAACTGACAAAACTTGGGGCTAAAGGTGGCGGTGTAAATAAATGCAAGACTTCTAAATTACATACTTACCATCTTATCAACTAGTGATAAGAGAATCTATCATTTGGCATGGATGCCAAACGTGATCCATTTTAAATCTTGGCTGCAATGTTAGAATGGCAGAGCAAGTGGAATACGTCAGCGGCAAAACACATATAAAACTGAACAGCGTCATTACTGAACACTGACAAGCACCAGAAAATCTTCTAATGTTTAAATAACAATACGATAAGAACGTAAAGACTGACAAGGAGCATCACCACCGTGGTTATTCTATAATAGAGCACCATCACAGATTACAACAAAGAGGGACATATAGCAGTAGATAGCAGTAGACTAGCAGACACATTTTTAGTTTTCGCATTTTTATCTTATCAGGTATTCTCGAATGCATTCACATCTTACGCCCACAAGGTGCAGATGAAAATGACCCGTTGCTTTTCATTCCAGTTTCGATTTCCAATCACTTCCATCATCATGCTAGTTAGCAGCACCTCAAACATTTAAAAGTGTGTTTATTACGATACATTAATATTTAAACAAAACAACAACCACTAGATGGGATTAACGTTTCTAAAATTGAGGGTTTTTAAAAAACTTTTTAATACAGCTGACAAATTGCTGTAAATCCACACAATGTTACAAGCAATCAGGAAATTGCACTTCTTAATTAAACAAATTGAGATTAAGTAATTTGTGCATTTATCAAAAGCAATTAGCGGGTTGTCAAAGACTTGACCTGGTCAAGAGAAGATAAAAATGCGGCTGAGAAAAACGTGAAATGGGTCAGTGCAGAGCAGATCCGCAGTAAGTAAGATACAGTACTGGAATGCACATCCAGCCCTCACTGAAATATTTCTACATACACACTCTAGTAATAAAATGACTATTTGGCCAAGTCTGAAAAATATAACTTTTATGAATTATTATTATTATTATTATTATTATTATTGTTATTATTATTATTATTATTAATTATGTAAAATCCTGAATTACATTTGGTCTTGAGCAATGAGCTTTGGTCTTTGCAAAGCTGTAGTTGAACAGAAAGGTATGAACAAGAGAGTAAAACTTGTTTATGCCAAAAAAGAGCCTTTGAATACTATGATCAATTCACATTTAGGAGGCCTCTAAAGTAGTTATCTTTCTAACAAAATAGACATAACAAGTGTTTTAAAGAAGATACTTATCGATGCATCATTA
>JAOVYW010021595.1:0-36677 GCA_025775045.1 Hiodon tergisus | reverse complement strand
TTCTATCCTGTCTAGCAGGCCTTTTTGCATGCACAGCACAATTCCAAGCTTATTCTATCCTGTCTAGCAGGCCTTTTAAATGCATTGCACATCATGTTTGCTCGATATCCTACAGTGTGGCTTTTTGCACGCACAACATATCAGCCAAATATCACGAGCCGAAGCAAAAATGTTGTGCATCAGCAAAGGCAAAGACACTTACAGGGGGGCCCTTTGGTCCTGGGAAACCCACGGGGCCTTGGGGTCCTTGAGGTCCCTGAAATCAAGGGGACAGCGGTGAGACAAACAGCAGCAGGATAATACCTTTGAGGTGCCCCGTACTGTGGAAAAGCAACCCTGTCTGCCCAATTCCATGGCATGCTAAAACATGCTGCTCTCATCAGTCATGCTGAAGGCAAACTCAGAAACCATGACATTACTTTGAGTCAGAGAGGTCTGCTTTGAGAGAAGAAAATATTTTTGGCATCATTTTCAACTGCTAAAGATCAATGAAAATATGGATTCTGTAATGTGAGAATCTTATTCCAGGACAAGCTTCAGAATCATTGCATTAAAATTGAGATACATTAAACAAAATACTCCTAACATAATCATTGAATTACCATAAAGTATACAAGTTGGACACAGTATACATATATAGTACTGTGTCTGAGACACCCTAGCTGTATTACGTAAATGTAGTCTTTGATACTTATCTTCTGCATTAGTGTGCCAGTAGAAAAAAGCAATTTTTAGATTTACAAATATTCTTTTTCCAAAAGAAGAACAAAGAGTTCTGCACAGATGGCATGGGCTCCACAGAGCCCTGATCTCAACATCATTGCGGCAGTCTGGGATTACTTGGCCAAAGTCTATAGAAGAACTGTGTAAAGTTCTCCTACGTACACCCACTGAACAGGCTGCAATCAGAGTAGATTTTTATAGCCAAAATGTTTGCCACTGGCTATGACCTTAAAATAAAACATGGCTGGTTGAAGTATAAAATATTCAGTTTTGCCTCAACACAGAGCACATTTCCTTCATTAAATGGAAAATAGCCTGCAAAAAATGATGCCCTTCTGCCATATTTACAAGTATTTAATTCAAATAATAATAGTAAAATTATTTGAGAATTTAAGCCCTGCATGGGTCCATTCTATTCTGTAACAACACAATGTGTACCCTAGACTATAACATGTAGTAACATTTAATTAACATAATTAAATAGTTACAGACAAAGCCATTTGAGAATGATTACTATCTCATCAGGTTTCCATGATATTGTGAATTCAACAAATATACAAATATGTGCATGGTAATCTTCTACATTTTATGAAAGTTATGTTCAACAGATTAGTAATAATCATGATCAAAGCTAATTAGAACTAAGCCCTTAGTGTGAATTGACTTTATGTATTAAACTTTAAATAACTAATTCAAATCTATTTTAAAAACATTAATCACACAGATCTCTGAAATCTACTGGGTCTTATGCAACGCATGAATAAATTTGTTTTATCTACGCCTCTGGTTAATGGAAATTAGATGCCCCTGGGAGAGATTTGGAAGGCAATACAATGCAATCTGACCAAAAATATTAAACAAAAAAGTCAAACTAAATAATTAGGAGCATATGCGGAAAGAAGACTGAGGAGTTCAAAAGCAAAGATCGCGGGGACAAAAAAACAAAAACAATTGATGTTGGCCTCACATGAGCACAGAGCCCAGATTGTTTTCCAACTCCTCTTCCATTGAACTCCAAGAAATCAAATCATAAATGTATAATGGTTTCCAGACATAAACAACCAGCTGGGTTGTTGTTTTCTTTTTAGCCCTGAGGAAGTATCAAGTCAAAGCCATCCCAACCACTGGGTCAGATGCTTATATGCTTGGCAGTAGGGAAAATACAGATGGAAGGGTTAACCAACTTCACAGACATGGAATCAGTGTGATGTTATGCCGTGTTGCATTATGCATTGTCTCTATGCGGTCTACGGGAACTTACTCTTTCACCAGGCGGGCCAGGAGGACCGTCGTTGCCCGCAGTACCCTGGACAAAGACACAACAGCAGAGGGAAGTTTGCTTCATCGCACAACAACGACGAATTGTACAATGAAAGCATGCGAAACAGTGTGCAAAGACAACATGGCCATGGAGTTGGAACAGGTCGATCATTACCTTAGGGCCTGGCTTTCCAGTCGGACCTCTGGCACCCCGGGCACCACGTGGACCCTGGCATGACAAAAAGGCAAAAAAAAGCTCAGTGTCCATCATGCAACCATCATGAGAAAGGAATTCACAACCAGGAAATTAGTTAAGTAATATTGGAATTAGGGGTAAGGAAAAAAGTACAAAAACATCTTAAGTACCGTTGGACCTCGTTGCCCCCTTGGACCGGGTTTGCCCGCCACGCCCTGTCAAAAAAGAGAGAACAAATGTTTAAAAAGAGGCAGTCAAAAGAAAGGCACTTCAGGTAATATGGAAGTTACAAACGGATACGCAGCTAACAATACCATGATAAACATTTCATGCCTTTAGAGAAATATGGTTTGAAGTGGTTGAGCATTCGCACATAATAATTGATAAGCAATATAACAATCAAATTATTTTGCATTTAAGGAGCTTGACGACAAGGCCTACAAACAGAAGCAAAGTGGATACGCTTTGCCGCTTGTCAGTTCTAAATGATATTTCCCTCGGCGTCCTGCGCTCAGGCAGGCATCTGGAAGCAAGCTCAGTCCCGTCCCCTGGGGGATCCTGGGATAATGGGCAAGGCTGTGACCTTTTGCATATTACTTTAGAGAGCCTGGGAGCAGACGCACTCTGTGCACACAGTTCAGGTTTTTCTCCCATCCACTCTTGATCGACGAAGGGAGACAGACGTGTTTGACATTTAAACCAAACCTCAGAGGAGTGCAAGAGGGCATTGTGTTTGGCATTTCCACATGAATTGTATATGATACGAAACAGCAAAATATATTGTCATCAGAGTGAGTTAAATTTTTTGCTGAGTCAGGCTTGTTTAAGAAACCTATTCAAGTACACTTGTTCGAATAATGCACACTAAACTCAAGCTGTGTCTGAATTACATTTTTTGAATTGCACTTTAATATGAATGAAATGTGCTGTTTAATTATCCTGAATTTGTATTAGTCTGACCAAGTGAGAAAATGCTCTTCAATATTTAAAGAGGTTTTAAATACAGCACAATTCGGGTCTTCTTTAAAATGAATACTTTTTGTGCTCAGCATTCCAAATACTTAATTCATTATACAGTATTAAAAAGGTCCAGTTATTTGTTTTCTATATTAATTAAGTCTCCTGGACTTCATTTAGGAACTAAAGGGACATCACTGTAGAGCACAAGTTTCTATATTTAATCATAAAATAAACGTATTTGTCTTTTAACATCCATTTATCATACAAATTATTGTACAATAAACAATTAATTTTACCCTGGCTCCTTTCTCCCCATTTGCTCCTGGGAATCCAGGGAAACCAGTCGAACCCTATGAAAGAGGAAAGGTTTTATGGGAGAAAGATGGGTTAGATCAGTGGTGTTCACAATAAGAGGAATGGAATAAAGTCGTAGATCGTAAAGGTTTTTTGGAGGATCGTGAGGCAATTGAGATACCAAGCAGACAGAAGATGTTGTTCACATAAATACAAAATAAAAATGCATAACATACAACATAAATATAACCTTTTAACCAGTAGTAGGCACTATACCTAATATTTGTACTTCATCCTCAATTTAGGTTTGCCAATAAGTTTGTGTTGATGTTATCAATGGATCATTTTGACAACGTAATCGTTCCCATTAAATTAGAGAGAAAGAAGAAATGGCAAATAAAAATAAATACTTTTTAAATGTCTATACTAGTCCCATTCGTTAAAGCGGGACATAAAGTTCTGTGAAAAAAAAAGCTGACAGAAAAGCGCTTATGGCATTGATTTGTCAAATCGCTTAATGAAAAAAAAAAATTATATTGATGAGAATAAAATCCACTAGCATCATTATTAATCATCCATGTTCATTTTACAAGGGCAGAAATAATACATTTGTAAACTAAATTTCTGATGCCTGTGCAGGTGCAATAAAACATTCCAGAAAATATAGAAAGGTTTGCTTATTTGTATATTGTAAAACCATACAAAATTATTATAAATTTATGAAAATAATTTACTAAGCACCTTGTTTTGATATTTGAGCAACAAACAGGAAACTATCCTAAGATAATTGGAAATGCAAATAATGCCTTTTTGAGAAAATCAATCAAAATACACACGTTCAAAGCTTGTGTCATGATAAACATTAAACCTAATTAATACGATGTTGTATGTATAATGTATCATGTTTAATGGTACCTTGTTTACATTGAGAAACCCTGTCCAGTATTTGGGCCGTCTAAGTGCACACCACTCAGACTATTGGGACAGAGGCCCATCATTTATTCTTCACATACTCTAAAAAAGCTTTGAAGATATTGTAGATTAAGTCCATTCCAACCAGCTGAGAAGCACCCTCCAGGATGTCCCACACAGTGAGTTTCTCTCAACATGATGGCCTGGATTAATTATTAAAGCAACATTGTTTTCAAAAATCAATTGCATTTACCACATAGTGTACTCACAAATACAAGTTATGTTCCACATTATCCATTCATACAGCTGGATATTTGTTGAAGAAATTCAGGTTATGAATTTTGCACAGGGGGGACAATGACACCTGCTTCTCTCTGAATAGTAAATGGTTTTGTTTGCATTGCTCTTAAAAACTTGCACTCAATGTGAGCTTGACGAGTTGACATACCTTTGGACCTTGTCTTCCTGGGTATCCAGGCAATCCTGGGACACCAAGTTTTCCCTGCATGAAGGAAAACGTCACTCACCACCACAGAGTTTTCTATTTTAACTGAATATTAATAATTAATTATTAAAATGAATTTTCTATGAATACATTGTCCTTATGTTTTGTTTAAGTGCAACCCAATTAAAACTATCCGCTTTCTTCAAAAACGCACCTTCTCTCCAGCAGCACCTAGGGGTCCTGACTCTCCGTTGGGGCCCGCTCGACCCTTCGGGCCTTCAGGCCCATCTTCACCTCGTGGTCCAATCACACCAATTTCACCCTGTATGAGCCCAGTCGATAAAGTCAAGGGGTGGGGACTCCACATCAATAGCTGATAGAAAACTATTAGAGTTTTAAACATTTTCTCAATGCATATTTATGGAGTACATCCAGGACAAATTCTTACCCTGTCGCCTTTGAGACCCATGTCACCCTTAAAACCAGGGAAACCGTCCTCGCCCTGAAATTATGATGGAGCTGGTGAACATTTCATTTGTTGAAGATTGTAAAGCAAAATAAATCCCAGCAAACGTCCATTCCATATATAATACGGCCAAATCACACATTAAGAGGATGCTATGTCAAAGCCAGGATCACGCTCAACGGTATGTTGATCACCTACAATTCACGGGCATGAAACCTAAAGGGGAACAAAGTTAAATATTGGCAAGGAAATATGAGGACTCTGAGAATACTTAAGGGAAAGAAAACTTAAAGGTGGACCCAAAATGGAATCAAAATTCTCATGCAATAAGAATCCTAGTAGGAGCTTCCATACTACTGACACCTACTGGCGATATAGTAGCCAGCACAAGAAACAATGAACTTGAAAATGCACACAACAGCCATGTACAAGTGTTGTTACATAGTTAGCACACAGTTTGCACTAGTGTTGACAGAAAGCTCAGTATCTGTTTGACCTTAAAGTGGCTTCTGAAAGCATGAGTAATTATTGTTGGTATTCGATAAATGTTTGTTATGGAAAATGTGTCAAATTGAGTCAAGTGAAGCATGCTTTCAATATAAAGTGTTGCACACATAATGTCAATGTTGCACTTAACCCACTACTTAGTCTGTAGTGGTATTAAACTGGAAACAAAGCAAATATTCTGAATCAGCATATATTATATGCCCAGTAATATCCTACTTGCTTTAAATAACAAAAAAAAAACGTCTTTACCTTCTCCCCCTTTCCACCCTTCAGTCCACGTACACCATCAGCACCCTGTGTGAAAGAGACCATAGGGTTATCTATGAAACATTATAATCCCAGAAAACAGCCATCTGAACTATATGATATGACTTATTTTACCTTCACACCGCGGGGGCCTGGATAGCCAATGGGCCCCTGAGGACCAGATTGTCCCTGAAAAACAAGTTATAGAGTGATTCATTTATTTTCTTTTAATTTTTTCTTCAGAAACAGCAATGTTCTTGACCCAAATTAAGAGTGAAGGCTGTCTTAGCAGCAAAGAGAGAACCAACTCCATATCAACGCCCATGATTTTGGAATGAGATGTTTGACGAGCAGGCGTCCACATACTTTTGACTGTACTTACTGTATCTTCTACTTAGAAATAGCAATTTAAACTCTTTAATACTTAATTTGCTCTTGTGTGTAGTAAATATACAACAATTTAAAATGTCTTTGAAAAGAAGTTAATATACTTACTAAGGCTCCTTTTTCTCCAGGAGGGCCCTCTTTTCCTGGATGGCCCTGTGAATATTATGGTTCAGTTTGAAACAAGATAGGACATTTCTTGAGTATGACTTTTATAAATAGCATGCAATATATTGCAAAACATTTATATATATCATGTATTGCATTATATATTTTAGAAAAAAAATCTTAGCCAATATTGGTTGTGCCTCTTACCTTACCCACTTGTCTACCAAAATATGTAAATATATAGGTATAAGTTGAGGTAAAGCTTTTTTCATGGAAACATCTTTGACTTGCCTTCATGTGAGGTATTACATTATTCAGGCCATTTCTCATCGTAACTTTCAACCTGCTACCAATAAGACCACTGGTGACCAATCAGGATAGAGGTTTAGCCACAGCTTAAATTCTTGTAAAGTCTACCCCGGACAAGCTGTATCATGTGGTTTTCACTTTTCACTTTTTTTTCCTCCCTCTCTTTGCTCCTTAGATCAGTTGCTAACATTAAATGTCGCAGAGAAGCAGTGGTTGAAAAGGTTAACATTAGCCAACGTTACCTCTGAAAATGCTAGTTAGTATAAATTATAAGCTAATTTGCTACTGTTAAGATTCTTATTTTATTTTTAAAATAAATGTAAAAACAAAGCCTTAACATTAGCCAAACAGTGGTGGTTGAAAAAGGGAACACTAACGCTTATTTTTTATTATTATTTGAATGAAATGTTTCAGAAAAGCAAATATTTTAGTAAACTACTCTACCGTGGAAACTTGTTGTCTGAAAGTATAGGATGAACATAGAATACAGAACTAAGTCAGAGAGACTCACAGGAGGTCCATCTGAGCCTGGAAGGCCAGCCAGTCCTGATCTGCCCTGTGGTCCCTGAAAAAAAAAAGAGACAAAACGACACAGGTTAAATGTTGGCTGTTCTCAGGAATAGGGTTTTTCAAAAGTCTGCCTGTGCGCAGGCTTTTGTTCCAACCGAGCACTTGAGCTCTTGAATCGAGTAATAATTGCCCTGATGGAACTAATTTAGTCTTTTCCCCAAGTATTAATGGTGATGGCTATTTAAAGTGACATTTAAAACTTCTGGGATTACAGTACTCCCGAACAAGACTTGGAACCTGTAGTTTACGTAAAGAAATTTAGGGGAGTTAGGCTGGGTTTAGGATTTAGGCCAATTTAAAACATTGGCAAACCGCTAACTTCCCTTTACATTACTGTATTTAATAGAATTTTCTTTCTGCGAATAGAAGAAATAAGATATTTACAACAAACAAGAAAACGTTATAAAATACGATGTTACTACAGCCTTACAGCCAAAATAAATCACTGACTGCAACTTCCCTACCTGTTCACAATCTTTTATAGCGTATGCTATCATTAATGGAACCGAACTGAAGTGTGTTACTCTGGCACTTCCTGAGGGCGTGTCTGAACAGACACCCAGTGGATCAAGCCCCCAGGGGTTGCTTGTCTCTCAGGCATGAGCATGTGTGCATGCCACACGGCGACACCAATATTATTGGGTCACTCACAAAATTTAATTCCGATTTATTAATGAAAAATAATACAGATGGTTTAAGACAATGAAAAACAACAACTTACTTTTTCCCCAGGGGGTCCAATGGGGCCTTGTGGGCCAGGAAGACCCTGAATGAGGGGGAAAAAAACCATATAACTTCATCCCTTATTGCAGCATGCCATTGCGCAGGAATGAGTGAAAGATGTGAACTGATATATTAAGCAATAAAGTGATGATTGTATTGTTCGCCTATGGGCCTGCAACTCAGTGCACCGGTGAGCAGACGGAAACCTGATCCAGCTTACAGATCCCACAGGTGTGGCATTCTCTAATGGAATTCCATCCGCATGAATGAGATGCTTTCAGCAACTGAAAGTCAATGTTTTCCAGGACATTTTTCCTCAGTGCCCTGAACAGCTCAAGACACGCAATGGGAAGAATTCAGCTAATTCAGACAACGGACAGCAGACCGTCCTGGTTTTACCAATGCTCCCAGATGCTATAAGGGTAAAACTGGAAGGAGGAAAGAGGACAAAAAACGCAACCCATGGCACTCTCTTTCTCATACTCACTTGAGTGCCGGAAACACCCTGCTGACCGGGAGGCCCAGGCTCTCCTTGGGGTCCCTAGAAGTATAGATATTTTGATTTAGAGAGTGATTTTTGTTTGATGAACACATTTCATTATTGTGAAATGTTTTGTATTGTCATTGTATGAGTTTTAGGGTAATTTCTTGCTGAAGAGACGTGTGGTGTGTAAGCGGTTTCTACATTTGTATAGTCCATGCTACTAAAACAGGGATACAAGAAATCTAAAGCAATCTGAATAAATGATGCTCGCTGAAGAAAAATAAATTGCGTTTTAATATGATTTTGACTAATGATTATGAACTAAATACGTATATAGCACTATTTCATCTCATCTGAAGAAGAGCTCTTGCATTAAATTTACCTGTTAATGATTTGTATGCCACTATCCTTGTGAATAATAATACTGATGCAATTTTTCATATACACACACACACATACACATATACGATACTCTGCAGAAGTCTTATGCATTCAAAAATAGTGAAAAATTTTTAAAAATTAAAAACAAACACTATTAATTGCAGAAACCAGAAAATAAACACTGAACATAAATAAATAAATAAATAAATAAATAAAATCATTATTTGGCGTGACCACAATCTACCTGCCAGTCTTTAAAACTGTATTTTCTGTTGTTCAGTTTTATGACAAAATCGGCAGGTAGATTGTTGTATGTGTGTATGTGTGTGTGTGTGTGTGTGTGTGTGTGTGTGTGTGTAAATATATGTCACTTCTGCTTATAGCTTTCTCTGTGATTTGCCAAATAAAACAGAATATAGCTCTGCAATTTGACCTACTTGGCACATACCTACATGGAAATACCACCATGTTCCATCAGTGTGGTTTTTCATATTTATGTTATGCTATGTAATGTTTTTCCTTAATAAGCAATACCTTCTATTTCAATTAAATATGCAAAATGGTTTCGAACAACACATTACAAATATGAATACATTTGCACACTGACATATGGTTTTAGGATTACCTGTTGAATACTTAATTTATACATTTGTTAACAAAATGGCTTTGAGCCAAGGAATATATATAATATGCCACAAGGATGATGTCACTACACTACAGCCCACAAGCGTATCCAAAGAGCTACCTTTACGTAAGTATATGTCAGTAGCGCTGCAATGTGTGAAACCACAAAAAGTTTAATCAGCAATATGTGGAAATTTTTTTTGCGGAAAGTTAAAAATACAAACCATGCCAAACTGGTGGTATTTTAGCTGAACTTTAATTGATATGTGTGCCCATTTTCCTGAGAAAAGTCTGCCCCTACCATGTTGCCTTTCGGACCAGGAGGACCATCCACACCAGCAACACCCTGAGGAAGTCAAACAGATCTGACATGTACTTGTCCATATCTGGCAAATTAAATTATTAAAAAGTAAATTATTCCCAAAGGACCCCAAAATAAAATCTGAAAGGCACATACTGGCTGCCCCGTAGGACCCGGGGGGCCTCTAGGACCAAGTAATCCTCTTGGACCCTGGGTAAATACGAAGGAATATTATCAAAATATCACAAATAGGTGAACATTAAACTTATAAATCGCATCAAATGCTGCCGTTGTGATTCAATTCTCAGTAATTAACCAACTATCACAGACTAAATGGAAATTTTGCCCTCTAGTGGTCCCTTAAGTTCAGTAAATTATTCAGGACATAAGTATATTACTGGATGTGGAAATATAGAAGATACGTTATATTTATTTTTTTGCTAATTTAAGTTTGCAACGTTATAAATAAAGATGAAGGCAAAATGAATCAGTTTTGAAATAATGATACCAACAGGACAGGTCTTTCCAGCTCCAAGAAACTTGTAAAAAATAAAAATGTTTGTCTAGACAAGATGTAGAGAATTCTTACACTTTCTCCAGCAAGACCCCTTGGTCCAATCTCTCCGTCTTCTCCCTGCAGACATTGATTCAGAACAGGAAATTCAGGGTTTTGTAGATGTCTAGGACGTAAATTAGAAAGACGAAACTCAGGAGCGTGTGTGTTCTCACCCTTTGTCCGTCCTCCCCTGGAGCTCCAGGTGGCCCAGCCACGCCTAATTCACCCTGCCAATCAGAGGGAGACAGGCGAGGAGTGTAAGAGAGACAGGTATGTTCTTTCAGGTTTTTTCCGTGTCTAACAGACAGGCAAACATAGGTCTAATGTGTTTGTTTCAGCTAATAATAACTGTCTGTAGTCCCATGCTGTCTGCTGGTCCGCTCCTGTAATTAACCAAGCCAGGATCAGGGACCCAGAGAAATAACTGTTCTTGTCCACCTCTGTGCAAATCAAACATCTAACTTTGCTTCTGAAGTCAGTTCAGTTTATATTTTCAAAGGCAGTTTTTAACCAGAATAAAAAAATATATATCAAACTGAAGATGATCTGTTGAATTGCATGAAACTAAAACTGAAATTCTAAAACTGCAACAAAAGTAAGTTTTACAAGAAGGGATTCATAAGATACTGATACAAATTTGCTTGTGGCATTGAGTTTGATGATTTACATAAAATAACTACTAATTAAACCATTATTGTTTGTTTTCCAACTATTTAAATGTACAAAAATTTATTAATCTCCCCCTGGAGTAATGTACATTATCTAGGTCTATTTTTCCCACAACGCAAGCGGTAGCACACGAAGATGCAGGTGGATTTGCAATTTTTTTCTGACGCAGGTGTATTATTTAGTGCTAGAGTGCCAAGTACAGTCATTTGAAGCATTTCAGTGAGGCGTGAGTGCGCATTGTTAAAAAAAAATTTCAACCAGAGCAACGCTATTTTGGCCTCAGTGAGTCTATGAATAGAGCCTGCATCTCTGATGATTGAGTGCAAACACAGGCGTAAAAGAGCTATTTTTATTCAGGCTGTCAAACTCCTACACACTAAAAAAAATTCAGAACACGTTACTGCACGCTTTACCAAAGACAGCATTACACTGCTGGTACATACTGGTATACTGGTGGCAATAGGCAAAACCTCAATGGGATTGCATCCTATTCACTATTAACTGCCCATAACCCAACCCATCAGGAAATGGCTATGTTTAATGTAGTTATAAGCAATCGAGCTAGTACAGCATTGTTCCTTGTATAAATAGCCATGATCTTTCCAGGTCTTGTATTTAACATCATTTGAAAGTGTTAGTTATTAAATATCTAAATACTGTCATGGATAAGTGGTTTTCAAATAAGAGACAGATAATTTAGCGATTCTGTCAGAGTGATGAGTCGGACCTAAGTGGCTTCAGGGACGTTGGTGGCGTTTAAAATGTACGGCATTCCTATAAAATGTACAATTTTGAAATGAATAATGAAATAAGCAAAAGGTATAGGGAGGACACAGCAAAGCTAACAGGACCCAGGTCTTTGTATGTGCCCAATGTTTTGATAGAGAAGTTAATTAGTATTTCAGAAAGCTAAATGATTATAGAAAAGTGTTCCGTTAAACGGTTTCCGGGTTTCTGTCATTGTTAAGATCAGAAGGACTCACGAGTGGCTCAGTCGGTAAAGGTGCTCCCTCAAGTGCCTTATGAGCTGGAGTTCTCTGGTTTAAATCCAGCTCATGACATTAGTCGGATGGGACTGGAAGAGCACAGCTGCATCGCACAATTGGCAGAGGGCCTTGGCTAGGGAGCGCAAATCAGCAGGGTTTCCCTCAGCTTGTCGCTAACTAGTGTCTCCAATTGGCTTCCCAGGCGACTCCTAGCAGTATCATCAAGAGGGATGTGACTCTTTTTATCAAAAAAGCGACGGGTAGCTCAAAAATGGCAAAGATTGGAGGAGACTAGCCCTTTTTTCATCACCCCCCCGTGTGTTGGCAGAAGTTGTAGCAAATTCGGCTATTACAAATTGGGGGAAAAGGCTATTAAAAATAATTAGTTTGCCCAAATTTAGAAAGAAAGCAATCAGGTCACATTTGGGCTGGACCAAATCAGACCCCTTGACTGTTAAACAGGACCAGTACAATACTTCACTACAATACTAAAGCTGGCACGTGTATAAAAATTATCATTGTACAAAATACTAATAATTTGTAGTAACATTTCTCTTGCTGGCGTATATTTCTGTTTTCTTGAGTTTCTGGAGTTCTGTTTAGTTTGGTTTGGTTTGTTGTTCAGTTCATTGTATACAAAATGTAAGTACACCAATAAAACACACACAGCCTTACAAGCCAGAGACAAAACATACTACTGCCAATAATAATTACAATAACTGACATATATGCAAAAGGGCTTCAGCTTACCTCATGTAATTATTTTTTTGCGAGACAATACCCTCCAGTTTGTTTGTTTGTTCAAGATATAAAGCAATACGACACTCGAGGTTGTGTGTTACTTTGATTTTTGGCACTGCAGTGATTGGCACACACACCCTCTTAGGTCTTACTGCTTTATTTCAAACCGACTGTTAGCCCTTTTAAAGCAGTCACAACTTTCAGATGTTTAACTTTCATTTTTTTCTGATTATTCCAGTTTGTTTACATTCACTAAACTGGAGTTTGGTAGCGGAGGACCCTATAAAGGCTCTGGTGCCTTTAAAACTTTAATAGCTGACGGTAATGGCAAAGTCAGATCATGGGACGTGGCAAGTAAAACTCTATTTTTTCTAAAATAAACATATTTTAATACAAAGGTAACAAAGAGAAAAACATTCAAATACATACAGAACATTCCGAATGACATGCTGTTCCATAGCTCTCTGAGAGCAGGTAGGTAAAATTATTTGCATGCATTTTATTTGTTGTTTTGTTTTTCTTAAGTTCATGATAAATCCACAATGACCATTTGACTACTTTTAAGTTGACAATAAAATAAGAGGCTTACAACTGTTCGAAATCTTCAGATTTGGTTGGGCGATAACTCTCCCGTACTCCAACCACACACGATACGCCTTTTTAGAAAACGGCTTGATTTGGTCCCACATTATATATTGTTATTATGATATTATTATTGTTATTATTTTGTGCTGTGCTCTTCGCATCAACTGCGCCATGATATCTCAATGTGCATAGTGATGGTAGGTAGTAAGTGTCTGTTGTAAAATCAGATTCGGGACAGGGGAAGCCCACTCACTGTCATTGGAACTATCCCATGTGAGGACCTTTCAAAACAAGGATTAAGGATTGAAGTTTGTATGAATTATTAGATTTTTGGTTTCACATACAATCATGGCTGACATTTTAACCCCAAACTCCATTTCCCATGTTTTCACATTTTGCATTATTATCCCCTGGGATGCACCCATTTTAACAATTGAACTGCTGAGTGATGCATTCTTGTGTTGCATTCAATTCACTACCCTCACCGTTCTGATGTATAACTTACCCTGTTGCCCTTCTCACCGGGAAGTCCTGGCAGTCCATCAAAGCCTCTGTCACCCTGCAAGGGACACAACCACAATGACTGCATATCCTTCACTAACACTAGGTGGTGGTGGTTAAGGTCCCGGACTCACAAGCAGTAAACTGCAGATTCAATCCTGAGAAATAGTACTGCTGTGTTCCCCTCATCGGTAAAGCACTTTCTTTTCTTTAGAAAATATCTGACTCTATGAATTTACAAGAAGTGGAGAAATGTAAGATATATATAAGTTACATGTAAGTTTCTCTGGATATAAGTAGAAGCTAAGAAACTACGTAGAGTAGGCTACATGCGGACAGTCGTGTAGAAAAAAATAATGTTTCGAATAAACATGTATCTAAGTAAAAAAATAATTAATAAAGTCTATAAACCAGCCCAGGCCCTACTTATGTTTTTTTATTATTGTAAATTTCTTAATTTAGTTCAAAATAGTTTTTTTCGTGTTTACATCAGTATGAGAAAGGGTGTATTTTATTCTCTCTTTTCAGCTCAATTATAATGATGAAAAAAATGAATTCCCTGTTTCCAATTTTTCTCTAGGACTTAAGTCTGCATCAGGCCACAGTGATTTACAGCAATGTTCAGACAAACGTTTATGCATGTTTTCCCATGGTGCAAAAGAAAGAAAAAGCACGTTCCTCATCCGGATCAGGGAATCAACCACTAATCTGCGAGGAATACGTGCAATAGTGTTGCCATACCTTGGACCCTGACTCCCCTGGCATTCCTCTGGCCCCATCAGCTCCAGCACGACCCTATAAGAATAGTGCAAACAGTACAAAATATTCTTGCAACTCCCTTGCAGAACAAATACGATAGCATCCAGAAGTTTTGTTGAAATACAGATGCCTGAAATGTTTTTAAATGGCTGAATTTTCTAAATGGCTGTTGAACGGTTACTTTTATTGTTAGAGAGATAGTTAGCGTTGGTAAATAAGCCACTTCATTGCACAGTGTCCTGCGGCGAAAACATTGATGATAAATTGTGCAGGGTTGCCAGATTTTGCATTATTGAAAGCTAAAATAAACTTGGCCTGACTTTTTATTGATTCAGTTAATTCGTATTTTGACATATATTTGGCAAATAACATCCCAAGCAAAGGCTTTCGCCACAGACCAATGAGATGCTTATAAACAGTGAACTATTTGCTTTGTACATATCATTTTTGGTTCAGAAAACGCATTGTTGCACACAGAAAAGAGAGGAATGATATGTACACAAAAACACCACAGATTTTAAAGGTGCACTTACCCTTTTTCCAGGTTTTCCGACTTGACCCTGGGGACCTTGCACACCCCGTGGACCCTTCAACAGACAATCAAATAAGTGGAGTGCTTGTCAGCATAGTCATAGTTACTCGTTATTAGAAACCATTTTAAATGACTAACCTCAAATTATTTTGTCATTATTAAAACCACAGCAACAGATTAAAATAAATAATTGAATAATTTTTTATGTTTATCTCCCATAGAGACCACAATTTTACTTTCTGTGAACTTAATTTTTATTCTCCACTGCAGTCTCTTTTGCATCTCACCTGTGGACCAGGATCTCCACTGTCACCTTTAAGACCAGGAGCACCGGGAAGACCCTGAGTGAAGAAAAAAACATCAGCATTAGACAGTCAATAAAAAAGAGGAAGAATATTATAAAGGTACAAATGCTGTTTCGAATTTTAATACAGAGATGTCAACACCAAAAATGAGAAAAATGCTTTTAGCATTCCCTTTAGAATTCTTCCAAAATAGCTAAAATGGCAGTGCTTACACCAGTTATTGTTAGCTAGCTGTATGAAATAAATGATCTTAACTGTACATCATTACATTACAAAAATGCAATCCAAAATAAATGTTATTCTAATGCCTTCTAGTATTAAAATAACAAATGTCTCAATAATTACAGAAGTAGATTAGGTAGATTTGTTTCTTCAAATGTTAAACCAAAAATGTCAATTCTGGATCATATTAATGGGTTTACACATACCATGAACAGAATATAAATTCTACATAAATAAAGAAATATATTATTTCCAAGTGGGTATGTTATTATAAGGCACAATCTATCTGTATCCTAAATAATAAAGACCCAAACTTTGTACTGAATAATCATAGTTTCCAAGTCAAAAGGAGGAACAAGTATCGACAAGTCCTAGAAAGTTGCCAGTAGAGAATTACTGCAAATTTTTCTGTTGGCAGAAGGGGGTAGAGAGATGAAATATGGAGATAATATGGTCCTTAGGCAGGCTACTGGGCTGGTAACAGCAAGTAGGACATAATGTTTGTATGAAAAAGACGATGGAATGTTTAAAAGGACCTCAGGAATGAGTACGGAAATAGGTTTATAATTTTTTCAGCTGAGTGACTGCTGTTATTATATATTCAGGCATTCTCACCGAAGGACCTACGCAACAGTAAAGCAGAAAAATTGCTTTTTTAATCATGAATGAAAGGGAAAACTTACCACAGGCCCAGAGCGTCCAGTGAGACCCATCGGACCTGGAGGTCCTCTCATGGCCAGCTGCGAGGATCATAAACAAGCCATTAGAGGAGAGTGGCACCTGCCACCGTTCTACACTTGCTAAAACTTGTCCAAACGGCTTCAGTTTCTTCTCAAAAACTCTGCTTAAACTCTAACATAAGGGGATTCATGCCGTCAGTCTTTAAGATGAACAAATATCTTAGAACATTGCAGCATAAGCATCAAATGGTTTACACCATATGAAAATATTTTGTTCCCTGCTTGGACTTATTTCTACATCCCATAGTACATACCCTGGCCTGGGACAGAATAGCCTGTGCCTGTGCCTCCTGGGCAGACACCACTGGGCCCTTCTCACCATCCCCACCAAAGCGGAACTGAAGGACGGAAGCAGATATGTTATTTCCCCACTCCAAAAAACACCAAAAAACTTCACTGAATTCCAGTCAAAGACCCCCGGATGAACCTGGCTTTTCAGTTAACGCTAGTTACGGTTACTGCGGCACTAATTATTTGGCAAGGCATCTAAACTAAGCTTACAGAAAATTTTATAAAGTATCAGTAGTGACTGATGGTGATGAAGCACTGGGTAGCTTGGCTAAAACCTTCCTGACATGGTTTTTGTGACTGGCCGACACCAGACACCAGCTAGCTGCATACAGGTATTTTTTAACTGGCTTCGACACACATTATACCACCACATGAGGGCGCATATACACTGTACTATGGTAAGAGACAAACATTTGTAAAAAATAAAAAAATAAAAAATAAAAAAATTGTTGTCCTTATTTTTATTCAGAGCTAGTTACGAATATGTATTGTCTCATTTTTTTTTTTTTTTTTTTACAATTAAAATCTGTTTTATCAAATTCATCAAATTTGAATGCGATTAGATATAATTGTGGTGCATAATAGGACACTGCAGAAATTTACATTTTATGTTGTGGCAATAAGTGCTAATCTATCAGATCCTCTGACTTTCCTCAGGCTAACGAGTAGATAATGCATTATAGAACAGACAAGGTGAGCAAGGTGGAGTGAGGGTAGAAAAGGGACTTACTGGCAGCATCAGCATGGTACCTGGGGGCCCAGGCAAACCATCCGCTCCTGGGAGACCAGCGCGACCAGCGGGACCCTGACAAGTAAAGAGAGGGGGGCTGAGATAAAGGGCTGATATCTGGGCTGATGGTAACCAGGTAAGAAGATTCCATCATGTTTCTGCAATAAAATAACTGTGTGATAGAAAAATCGCATTATCTATTGATCACTTTTTTTTTAACCTAATCTCTTCGCTCCGCTTCCTAATTTTTATTATATTTTTTATACCAGAAATACCACCAAAAGGTGAAGTTCATTTTATGGATATTCACAATTTGTTTTTCCACCTTTTTCACAAACTTGCCTTTAAACAGTGCAAAAATGTAATAAAAAAATAGCTAGCCAATCATTTACCATAAGTTTTTTTAGAATGTAGCCATTCTTTTCATGTAGCCATTCTTGTCCTTTCTAAATAACCTGTTAAATATTGCTAGTTCGCTAATAACGGATGCCTTGAAATGTCTATCATTATAAACTGGAACAGATACAATCAGCTACATATCCACTACCCCCAAGTTGCCCTAAACCTCATAATCAGACCTACACTGCTTGTGTACCAAACCCAGCATCAGAGTCTGAGTGTTTTTTTACTGTCTGCAATATATGCAATTGTATAAAACGCATCCCGTCAGAATAAATGTGTACACTAAAACCAGTATGTCCACAATAATCTGATTATGGTCCTAAATATCACATACAATGTAACAATCTTTAAACCCATTTTATTTTTTTATTTTTTGCTTTGTCCCAACTGTTCATTACAAATTACACCCATGTCTATACAACCACGTCCCAGACTATCCAGGACAAATTTGCCTTTTGGTGCTTGGAGGACTATGAGAAAATTATCGCCTCAGAATTTACCTGAGAACAGAAAAAAAATAAAACAAATGGCAGCTCACCAGACCAAGCAATGAGTCTTACTCTTCAAGTACCCATGACCACTCTAAGGCTAGATTGCGTTTCGTCAAATAAAGCTACTTTTTCAAAGGCATAAATTGTCCTCTGATATGCACTAATCTGTACCTAAAAAGGGTGAACTATGTGCCTTGGGGCAGACCGGCCCAGTTTGGAACTCTGAACGTCAATCAGGCCTTCGCAGGAGCTGATCTTCATATGCAAGCACTCAGTTCATGGCCCTAAAAAGATGCCATCAAATGGGTTTGAACCATAATTAATGTCTTGTACCAAAGAAAACAAAATTTTATGGGCTTCAGTTCCAGCTGCCCCATGGGTTAGCCTTTCATTGTTTTTTCCCCATAGTTTCAACAACAGCTGTATGTTGTGTTCCACTCTGTGGGGCGGGCCTCTTTCCCATATTGAGTCATATCTGCTGTCTCGTCACCATTCTGAAAAGAGGGGGATAGCTGTGGTTGGATTTTCTATGTTTAGTGGATTTCGGCTACACATGGCGACCCAAAGAACTGATTTTACAATGGTTCTTATGTTAAGTTTTAGCTGTACTTGTTCGTAATTATTGCTGTATGTTCCGTGGTATTGAAGAGAAAGTAAAGATTCACATTGAAACTCAATGAATGAAAGGCAGTTGATTATTCGTTAAGTCCACTTTGCCCACAGGTTAAATATTGGCAAGCACGCGAAAGCACAGCCAAAGAAGGCGCATCAGGACGATCTTGAAAAGGGGCTGGTAACACAGGTCACAGGTCACGAATCATATGTCCTCAAATAGCTGATGTTGCAAGTGCAACTTACCCTGTCACCGGGATCGCCAGCGGGGCCAGGAGGACCTTGTAAGCCAGAGGGGCCTGGAAGACCCTGATGAAACACAAGTGGTGTCAACCTACTATAACAAAAAAGACAATACCTCGGCTATGAATCAACAGGTCTTTATTTTCACTGTTTCACCAAGCTGGGTGGAATCTTGTTGTTCGTGTGAAGATTTCAGAAAAAATGTTATACTCACAGCGGGGCCTGCTGGTCCCGGGGGGCCTTCAATAAGCATTCC
The DNA here is from genome assembly GCA_025775045.1 of Hiodon tergisus. NCBI lineage: Eukaryota > Metazoa > Chordata > Actinopteri > Hiodontiformes > Hiodontidae > Hiodon > Hiodon tergisus. The sequence continues at coordinate 17,163 of JAOVYW010021595.1, read as the reverse complement.
CTGGAGAAACATAATTAAACCAACGATACTCAGAACCACCCGTAAATCAACAGACTGGGTGGTAACATTCAAATGTCTTTAAATTTTCTGTGATACAATACCGCAATTATTTTGAGGTTCAGGTAGACCAAAATGACCATTCCATTTATGAGTAAAATCCTAATTACAACTCTAACTAACAATCAGGCTGATAACAAGCTGCCTAGATATTTTGAACATGGTGAACCATTTTTAAACCCTTCCATTTGTCATCGTTTTATACACCTTACATTTCCAGATACAGAAAAAATGTTGTCACTGATACATTTAGGGTATTTTTACTTACGGGTTCAATGACAGCTGGCTCACCCTTCTCCCCTTTCTCTCCAAAATAGCCTTCCCCGCCTCCAACCTGGAAACAAAAGAACAGTATGATCATTTAATTGGTGACGAATAATTTGGATGAAAATGCATGTGTGTGTGTGTGTGTGTGTATGTGTGTGTGTATATATAAATATATATATATACACATGTCAAAATAATACAATACCCTAAGAAGTCAATAACAAACAAAATCACTATTGTGCAAACTAACTACCATTGCCACCTATCATTAACAGTAAACACCTTATAAACCAGCTGTAAACACCTTAATTGGGTTACATGCAGCCTGTATATATATATATATATATATACACACACACACACACCCACATGTAACACAGTAAGAATAACTAAAATCTTAAACAGGACTTAAGCAACAAATTAAGGGATAACAGACTAGTGGAAAAATCCACAAATATGAGTGATTAACAATGCTTGAAAACAACATTCATATAGTTATCTTTTTCTTAGAGTCAATGAAACATTAAAATATTTTATCGATGGAAATATTACTCTTATAATAAACATGTTGAAAACAATGCTACGACACTACGCATACAAGGCAATGTACTATACTGATATCTACATATATACTAAATCCAATGTAGAATAGAATCCTTATAGAACTCTCCATTAAAAAGTGAATTTGTTTCCCGCAATAAATACGGCAGTGATGGGATTTTGACTGGGCGTGGCTAAAAAAAGATGTAAAAAGTAAATGAGATCCAACCCCTCGGCCAGAGGTCAAGCAGAAGGGTGCTTCTGCACAGACAGCTGGGTCCTCAGCATGAGCCTCGAGCCATGTGAGACATGAGTCAGAACCTGCTGTGAAGGACAGCACTTAACACTCAGCGAGACTCAATGGAAATGATTACAGCGGGGCTCAACTGATCCAGATCACATCTCCATCCTAATCTTTAAGAAACACATTTTTTTTCCACACACACACTGTGTGATCTGATGAATCGGTGCGACGAGACGAGACGATGCGAAGAACGGCACACCGGTGTTACTGGGGCAGAATGCAGTGGGTGGGGTGAGAGGGCAGAACTTACTGTGCTTTCCGTAACGTCAGTCTCTGCAGGAACACCAGGCCCAAACTCATCCTCATAAGTTGAACCAGTGGGTTTTGTCTCCTTTGCGCCATACTCATCATATAACCCATACTCGTACTGCTTGTTATCAAACTCGTTAGTATCATACTCCTTTAGATCGTACTCCTTAAAATCATACAAATTGGCTTCGGGGTCCACTTTGTCCTGTGTCCCCACCGTCTCCACAGCAATGGTAGGCTCCGGGCCAACTTGGCCCACTCCAGTAATATAGTCATCAACAATTTCCTCTTCGACAGCCTTAGTCTAGGCAAGCAATAAAGCAAAGGATTGAGCAAGGAAAGGATGATGGAGGTTAGTTAAGCAGGTAAAGCATGTGCTACCATATTGATATTCTACAGTTCTGCAGAGGCAATGGCTCACGGATGCTTTACATCAGGGGATTCAAACTAAACCCCGGGAGGCTGTGGGATTCTGTGCTGTTTTCTGCTTCAACTCCCCCTTAAATTCTTTAATTGGTCAGGTAGATTATAAAAGACTTCATCTGGTGTTGCCAGGTTTAATCCAGAAGGTAACTGACAGACCCAGTGGCCTAAAAGGCAGTTTGAAACCCCTGAAGTGAAAATTTGCTGTATTAAAGTTTAGATGTTAACAAGGTAGCACCTTTTTTTTAACGTAGATTCTGTATATTTTACACACATCTCTCAATTTGAGTAAAACAATTCAAATGTTATTTACAATATGTATTGATTATTTTTGCAGCATTGTCTGCTGTGACTCAATATATTTTCAACAGGAAATGAAAATGGCATAAATGTAAACTGGAACCTACCAGTATAGTTCTTAATAACAGAGGAATAATATGAAAATGTTCGATGTCAATGTATTTCGATGATTAAATAAAAATTTGATCATGCTCAAAATTATTACATAAAATTTATTTTAAAAAATCATGATAAATATATAGTCTACTAGGATAATATATATATATATTTTTTTTTAAACCACCATATTCATGACTGGTGTGTGTAATCCTGGTTACTCAGTATTTGCCTCCACTCAAACGTGAAGGTAAACTGCAACACATTTCTGCAGTGGAGTTATTTTCTGAAACCCAGTGAATGTAATGCAACAGGTGGATCTAAGCAATGAATAATAGATGCAGTTATTTGCAGAAGTACGCGTGGTCTTCTGTAAAATTGGCTGTGCTCATTCATGACACCTGTGCCATGCCTTGATACCTCTGTCGCATCACATCCCTGAGCCAAGCCTTAGGAGTGACATAACTGGATGAGCACCAGCGGCAAAAGAAGGCTTCTGCAATGTCAAGCATAGTTCCACTAAAAGACATTATTTCGAGAACTATCAGACCAAGACATTGCAAAGGATTTTGAAGATATTACTGATTTGGGGCAATTGCTGTGATACCATATGTCACTGGAGGTAGAATGATAACCCAATTTCACATTCGGTTTGTGGAACAGTGTTTTCTATGTTTGAGTTGTATCATAAGATCAAACTTCATTGAGTGCATATTGTCCGGGTTTTGCGGTATGTGGTTCTCATTATAGATAAAAATGTATAAAAGTATTAAATAAGACATACTGTTAGTTATTCTAAATAAATAAAATAATAAAATAATATAAAATCAATTCTTGGTCTAATTGATAATTGAGTCTATTTATATTTATTTATTTCAACATACATAATATTACTCATATTTTCTCGTTAATCATATACAGGTAGTTGCATATGTCCAGCATTTGTTGTACTAAGTAAATACATTCCTAATGAAAAACCAAATAACACCCAGACAAAAGCATACATATGGTGCCAGCCTGAATACATTGCCAAAGTTAACAGAACCCAGCACAGTGCTATTGCACAGCTGTAAACTTGCTTGCACGTAAATGCCTTCTCCCAGAACAAACATGTTCCAAGTTCCAATCATTCGGCTGTAAAGACTGTAATGTTTTATGTATCATCATCGTGGAGCTTTTCTATTTAGTGCAGTAGAGGAACATATGCTTCAATATTTTAATAAAATTGTATTTAAATTGTAGAAATGTATGAAATTAATTCCTAGGAGAACAATTTAGCACCATCTAGTGGCAAATCCAACAATTATGATTAACTCCAAATACTTCTGGTTCGTTAAAACGTGTATGAATAATAAACCATCTTGTGATAAGTAGATGTCGCCTCACTCATCATAAATTAAACAACAAAAAGCACTTAACAATTTGCAATGAAACAGTTTGATGTGAATAAATGAGCAGCATACCATGCCTCTGAAGAATAAGCGTATTGATTTAAAACATGCAAAACATAACTTGTTTTGGTTTTAAGTAGTTTAATATTTGTCTCTGTCCAATAACTATTATTTATTGCAGTGTAAAACACTGACTTTGAATTGTTTAGTTTTTTTCATTTCATACCACGAACTTCCCTGGTCATACTCCCAGGTTATTCTGGGTCCAAGAAAATTTATTTACCAGGTTCTTAGAGCAACATATACCATAAACATATAACATATTTACCTCGTTTGGTCCAGTTGGCTCAATAGGAGACTGTGTCTGAGAACCTTCTACTGTTCCGTAGTCAAGTTCACTGTCAGTGTAGTACTCTCCATCTACATTGTTTAGCTGAATTCGAGTCACATTGAATATAAAACAGAATAACAAACAGAGAAAGCACGTCACAGGAGTTACATCCTAGTATTTGCATCATACCTACAGTCAGAGTAACCTAAAGGGGGTTTGGGAGGACATCTGACTGTCATCATTTTAGAGAATATGGCTACTCAGACTCTTGCCTAGTCTTCTTTTTGATGACAGATCTATGTTTTTTATTTATTTTTCTGGTGACAGAATAATAACATGGAAAAACATAAATGAAGATTGAATAGGAGTGATGGGGGGGGCATTAAAGGTGAGGTAGCTCTTTGCAAACGGAAACCACGAAAAGGATGAACACCTGGAGTTTTAAGCATGTTTTCAGAGAGGAACATAGAGCGAATGAAGTGAAAGGGGGAAGGGGTGGGGGTTACATGGAGGTGAGGTCTTAAGGACACATACAGGAACAAACCACACACACACACACACACACACACAAGCATGTGCACACACAGTTAGGAGGGGGGAGGGGCCAGGGAATTCCATGACAACTGAGAGCAAGACACCACATGACAAACAGGCCAGAGTAGTTTATTGTTTCCGTTTACCTCTGGTTCCACATAAGTCTCTTCTGTTGGTGTAGTCTCTCTTTCATCTAACTGTCCTTCATTATATTCATAGAACTCTCTGTATTCTAAATCAGTATTGTACTATATTTTAAGAGGGAGAGATGTGAAGCAAATTTAGATTAGCATAAGAAAAAGGTGACCATTGCCATGTTACATACAGTTTCAGTTAATAGCTTTCGTTATTTTTTTCCTTATCAGAATACCGACTCGTATAAAGCAAAAGAAATAACTTTTATTTAACCAAAGCATTGCTTTTTGCCATTCCCGATGCTCAGCATGAAAAGCCGTGTCTGAAGGTTCTTAGACTAAATCAATCCACCCCGAGCAAACAAGAATGCCTAACTTGTTTCTAACAGCTCATGAACAATCAACAGCATGTGGAATAACTGATAGACAATGCTTTCTTAAATGTAAAGCCTGTTCAGGTTTACAATAAATATCATTTGTAATTGTATTAATGCATTTAAAAAGCACTATAAGTATTAAGCGCACTGAAAGCAAATACATATATGACTAGTTTCATTTGGATGCTTAAATTAAAATTAATGGGAAAAGTTAGTCTGAAGAAAGGGATTTTGTAATACTATGATTATTGAATAACCATCTTTCGGTGTGTACTTTTGATATGCACCAAACAATAATAATTCATTGTTAACCGATCAGTTCTCTCTTTTTCAGAAGGCTGACCAAAAAAAAACAAAACAAGAACTAACCATGTTAATTACTGAATTATTGTGCATAATCAATAAATTAAATTTAAAGATTGGCTAATAGCATATAGCAACAGTCAGACTAGGCAGCTGCAGTCCAGTAAATACAAAGCAGATAAAGCTAACAGGCTAAACTAAATACCAGCACACCAATCAAAGATAAACAAATGTTAGTCCCAATGTAGCAACTGAGGGGTTGTCTTCCACAGGCCTGAGAGTGGGCTATATGGAAGAAAAGGTCAGGTGCATTGTGGCTGAAAGTACCCAGCCAAGAGCAGTCACAGTTAGAAGCAGCACGGCTAAATGAAGGACGGAAGTTTCCCTCGTCCCTGTATGTGCTAATGGGTTTATCTGTTCAACATGTGGTATTGTGCTGGGGAAAATCATGTATGGGTGTTTGGTCAAGCCAAGGCCAGGACCTACAGCTTGGGAGCAGAATTTTGTCAGCTATAGCAAATGGAAGGAAGGAATGTTTTTGGATTTTTTTTTCCTCCTAGCCTTTGGTGTCAACCAGTTTTAACATGCTGAGGTCTAAATCTCAACAAAAGACTTGGTATTATCATTTTGATCCATTATAGTCGCTACATAAGTTACATAACATTGTACAGTTTTTATTTTATTGAAATAGTACTCCTAACAATGAACTAACAGTCTAGTGAGGCATTACTTGGGTATTCAAAGCGGACTTTGTTGAAGGGCTCTGGTGTAGGCGGCAACTGCTCCCTGAGGAAAATCTGGGGGACCAAACAAGGCTGGGACCAAATCTTCACTGCTAAGTTAAAGCTAGACTGTATCATTTTAACAATTTAAAATAACTTTATTACGAGGTACAAATATAGATGTTAAATTTCCGCATCACACTTCCACTCTGTCCTCAAAATATTTATTTGTCTTGCTTTCGTGACAAAGAACTCATCAGGTAAGATTCAATGACTTCCACCCAATCTGGGGTTTCGGGTCCTGTTGCTGTTGGCTACAGGGTAGGGGCCTCCCAAGGCTGTGGATCAGAATGGGGTTGGAGGTCGGGTCCTCTTGGGCACTGACCTCGTTCTCAGGTTCCTGAGCCTGGGGGGTGTCTTGGTGGGGAGTTTCACAGTCTGGGCTGTAGTGTTCACAGTAGTCATAAGCCGCTCTTGGATCGTCCACAATAAGCAGCTGCTGGATGTCGCCCTGGAAACCAAGATTATTTAAGGAAGTGTGTTAGCATTCTCCGCCTCTCGACTAAAACTTCAATGCTGACGTGGCAGAAAAATATGCAATCCAGCAAAAGAACAACCTAGTGAGGGAAACATACATTTACAAAATTTGTTTACATGTTATTTTTATTTTTTTACAATCCAACAATCCATATTTGTTTAAGCTGAGGATTCTTTGAGATACTCAAAGAGCCCTGGGAGTGTTAAAACCATAGGCTGGTTATTTATAATTAAGGAAATAATGAATGTCCACTTTTGTAGTAGTTTTAATGGAATTCAATCCTTGATATTTCCAAGCTATAAACTTTTTGTTGATCTCAAAAAGAGACCCCAAACAAATATTATCTTAAAATATATTGCAAATGTTATCTTATTATACAAATATGATCTTAGCCAACTACATCTTCAGCAACCCTTTTCCATGAGAGATTGATGACAGCCACCACAGGGCCCAGGATTCAGGATTACCTTACATAGCCAGCACTTTCTTGCAGGGATTATTGCAAGTTCCGATAAACCACGTAGTTAAACATGCTCCCTGAAAAACTATTACCAGTGTTCAGCTTCCCTTTACATTTTCAGGGAGGAAAATGAAAACCACACTGCCGACCATCTGTTTATCTTTTATAGTTTTATGGAAGAATCACTACTCAAAGTCCACAAATCACCCTTTATAACAAAAGACAGGCCTTTTTCAATCCTTTTGGCCCCTGAATCTGCATATTTCTCACACAATAATAATTAACCCAATTTCCTTGGAAGACCTACTATTCTGTACAGTCATCCTGCAAGGACTAACAAAAATTCCTTTTGGCCTGTGGCTGGATGTTTGGCAGAAAGTGAGGAAAGGGATAATCTGCCTCAGGTAGTCTTGAACAAGATGCCTGTGGTGTGAAGTGTACCTCGAAAAAGACACTTAGATTTTGAATGGCAGGAGAATACTTTAATGGAAAAAAGAGAGAGGAAAGCAGCGTGCATGAACTTGTCTAAAGCTCTTTGTGGAGCCCAGGTGAAAACATCAGTGACTGCGAGATCATGACAGGAAATGTAAAAACAACCACCTCTTTCTGAATTCCATTCCATAGGAAAATAAAGAGGAATAGTGGTTCTAGGTTTTACGGTGTGTTTTAAGGTTTTAAGACAAAATTGGCCCAAGATTCATCTTACCGAACAGACATTGCACAACAACTCAAAAATCAATCTCTCAAAGTGTTTAGCAAACAAATTTAAAATATTTTAAGCAAATTATCTAATGATCAAATTTTGTAATTGCAATTAATTTACCCCTTAATTGCCTATTACACAACAGTTATTAACAGTGTTGCAAACCACATTTTATTATATCAGCAGCAAGTGGGCAATAAGCCTTATATTTACTAGACCATGAAAGCCGGGTTTGGCCCATTAGGCTGACTTGCCATTAAATCCATGTGCCAAGACTTGTGTGAAACTTCGAGGAAATTAGTGAGATCAAGACAGGGCCTGATTTAAGTTGACACGCATTACCTCATCTGTCAACCATACACCTCCAACGAGTGCTTGACCTTGCATGGAGTCAACTCTAATTACTCCACGCATGAGAGCTGCAAGCCTGCAGATAAATAAGGGTTACGGCAATTCTTTCATAAATCCTGGATCGTCAAATATTATCAGAGCAATATTTAATAAAATATAGTCATCCATGTTTAAACAGCACTTAAAGGAAGCAACGCTTCTTTAAAATAATATTATTTTTAATTATAGAGAAAAAAGTGTTTGTGAAAGAGAGAGATTATTATAGGATTTTGAAGGGTCATATTTTTCAGAGATAAGAGCCCATGGTAACTTCAAGACAGGTAAAAACATCACCCCTTGGGACTTAGCAATGCAGACTACAAACACGCAGAGAGGTGTTCCTCTTCCTCTTCACGGCACAATATAGGGCACAAGTCACAGATCAGTGACACACACAGAATGGTCAATAGAGACTGGTGGAGGTCTTCAGGTTACTCATACTGAAAGTTTATGTCATAATGGATCATAGGGAACACAAGGTTTTCCCAACTCTGTTTATCAGGGATGTTGGTGTTTAATGCAAACTGGCCTGGCTTTACTTTATGGGTTATGGATATCTTTATCAAAGATGAATGTGGGATGTGTGAGCAGAACATGAAGAATCAAATACTAGATCTGAAAAGTACCTGAATTTGACCAACTGATAAACTAAACCACACCTTTGTTCATAACGCATTGAGAACAAAGACATTGCATACAGCAAGGATAACTTGTTTTGTTTAGACAGTGCATAAAAAATAAGAAACGGAAAGGTTTCATTATTCGCTTCAGTTCCTCTAAAAGCCTCTTACGCACGCAAAAATTCAGGGCAGTCTCTCCAAGTTTTTCTTGGCCATAAAGTCCTTATTTGCAAACGATATGCTGCATGTAGAACATTCACTGGGGGGTCACCACATCTGAGGAGGTGACCAAAAACAAGAATCAGCCATGAACCCTCATTGAGCAGTAGATTTTTCATGACAGGATATAACCTGAATGATGTTACTAATTGGAATACTAACGTCATCCCGTGTGTGTCATTCTAGTCAAGGATGCACAAAACACAGTTTTGGTGCACTGTACAACAGAAGAGTGAATTTTCTTTCAAATCATTTTTTTTCAACAGACATTATACGTTTACGAGAAATAAATAAATGAGGAAAAAAAACTAGCATTTCTATGTTCAGAGTATACTCCTTTTGTAACATCTGAACAAGACGAGTATAGCCTTTTTTCTATTTAGGCCTTGTGACTGGTTTAATTACAGAGCCAGTGCTAAACCAAGGACAAAGGTTTCAAAATGAAAACAAAAGATGGTAACACCTTTGATGTCCACCTGCCCTAGGCCAAAAAAAAAAAAAAAAAACGACCCACAAAAACCGCTCACTAAATACGGTCCAGACAGACAGTCAGCTTAGCGCTCAGCGAGGGTAGGCCAGACAGCAATAAATAGTGCTCAGCCTGCATTGTGATGAGACACAGCATGGTAGAGGAAAACCAAAAGGATTGAGCTCTACAGAATATACAGCACAATCCTTTCGGTTCTAATCTGCCTCTCTTTCACGTATATATACACACACACACACACACACACACGAACATCTTAAAGACAAAGTATGTTTTTTTCATTTCTGAGTTTTTTACGTTACAATTAAGTTTATAAAAATTCTTAGGAAATTCAATAAAGTTTCTTTTGAAGTATAATTGAGGGCAGACAGACTCCATCTCTGCATTGAATATTAATACAGTTTCAAAGCAGCCACTAGCTCACGATAAATAAAACTCATCTCCAAACGAGGCACACGCACAGGAGCTGAAACTCTGATAGCGAATGGTGAATAACTCCAACAGTCACCTGAAACTATAGAGTTGTACTCCCAGGAGTGCCGAGGACACAGGCAGTTACATCTTGAAGGCTAAGGACAGTCTTGCTGATGCCAGATCTTATTTCCCCTTCCCTTAACTACTCGTCAGTATACGGTCAAAAGGGCAAGAAACAATATAAAAAATAAACTAACAGTAAAACAATTAATTAATTATCTGTATAGATAGGTATTACTAGTCACAGCCCTGTATTATGAATAGAGAAGTTTTAGACATTCTAGCACTCCTCTCTTTGGTATGCAACGACAGCACACACCTGGTACTTCCTCACTCCTATCGCCAGACAAGCTCAGCCGCTCGTTTTTTCCACATGTTAAGTCTGTTGTTCCGTAATAGTGATAACCTGTTGTACCAACTGTATGAAGCTTGGAAAAATAGTTTTTATTTTATTTGATTGGGCATTAGCCACCAGGGTAATGAATTGTCGACGTGCTTTGAAGTAAATGTCACCCATCAGCCAAATTGAGACATTCCAAGACATCTGCAATATGCCAGAGACAAACATACAGAGACAAACGTGCACCTACAGGCCAACATATGTTTTCTTTCTCACCAACATAGGATGTCTCTATTTCAGGACTATTATCATCCATAATTGACACTGTAAATTATTCCCTATTACAATACCCTCGGGCTTAACAGACTTAATCAAGATTTGGCAGACACAAATCAGGAGCTCCACATATAATGTATCAGTTGAGAATCTGGAAGGAAGATTTTTATAAGCAAGATCCTATAAAGATCTATCAAACTGACAGAAAAAAAGAGAAGTGACAGAAGAGAAGAATTGAGAGTAATGACCATTACTTATAATTGATCTATAATTTATCTCTATCTTTGAAATTGTCCTCAATAATTAAAAATGACTGCAGTCAGAGTAGATTTACCCATAAAAGGAATGAAAGCAGATGTTCTTAAAGGGAGTTGGTGATTACTGTGAGCAGTAACAAAGATGAAACCCTTCTGCCAAGTGTCATGTCACCAGATAAAATGTGATGCCTGTGATGTAAAAATAAACTCCGGTTATTAGAGGAGGCACACGCTTCCATCCCTCCACACTCTGTGGCGCTATCACAATTCCCAATCAGTTTTAAATGTGATTTACAGATACTTTGATTAACCTTTTATAATCCTCGAGCCACAATGTTAGGCCAGAAGAACCAGACTAGAAAGATGCCTTCTGTGGTCTTGAAACCCACATTCTGTTTGGGATATAGATGTCCAATACTTGTTTTGCAAATTTCCAAAGTCAAACGGGAAACAAGGAAATAAGAGGCAGTACTTATAATTTAAAAAGTTATAATTATCTTGAGCCAACGGGAATGATAATCCAGAGTAATGGAGGCGCAGATACGATAAGCCTATCAACCACAGTCTGGAAGTGTTCTTCTGGAATCTAAAACAAGGAATCACACCACTTCTAGACATTTTTATGGAGGCAGGAAACCATTATGGTACGCACCCCATTTCTCTTCATCCTTCTGTCTCTCAAACCACCCTTCAATAACACCTGCACAGTGCCTTTAAGACATCCCTTCCAGCAGTATCTTCAGTTGATATTGTTCAAGACAATTCAGTCCGGTAACGCATCGCACTCTCGTCTGATTCAGTAAGAATGCGTCCGACAACATTGTTGAAAATTTACTACTGGAACCAGCCACTAGATTGGTGTGGAGATGCTTGGGCAGTAGATGTTTTTTTTTTCATCTAGAACATCATGCCAGCACAAGTCCCCGTCCCTTCCTTTTCTAAAAGGTACAGGTTGCTCATGACACATGCTCACATTTTACACCTCTGTTGCTTCACACCAATGCCTGTGCATCGTGGGTTTGGAGCATGCACCTTTGTCCGCAGTTGCTGTCCGATGATGATGATGCTGCTCACTTCTTTGTTAAAGACTGATGTTTGAGAAAATTTCTCAGTATAGTTGTGGCCTTTGTCAACAAAGCATTGACCAAACACAGACCAGCAATTACATCACACTTGGGTAGGGACCACGAGTAGAAGAAATAAGATAAATAAAAGCTTATTAAATGCGATCAGGAGGTCGTCAAAGTTTTGATTTGGTCCCAGCCTTGATGTTACTGTTTCTTCCTACTACAGCCACACTGGGATAAAATACTGGACGTGTTAAGGCCTGCTTATATATACATAACGACAGTACCGGGAATAGATATGAGGCACGTGAGGCAGCCATATACTTTGTCAACAAGCTGAATAGCCTTTGTAACACTGCATTTACATTTTTTACCCACTAACCGCACAATAACAATTTTTGTCAAAACTTGTGACAAAATGATAGTGCAGATCCATTTAATTCATACTCTAGTTTATTAAAACCAGAATTTAAACCGTGTCACTCTTTGCTCCCGTATTGAAGTTCACAATAACTACGGGTAGGCTTTGAGAGCAAGTGAAGTCCTCTAGCCTTAAGTGATTATAATGACAAGGCAAAAACACCATCATGACAGGAAATAGAGCCCTCAGAGCCTAAAACCAACTGCTGAACTTAAAACTGAATACCAGTGAAACGAACCCCGGAGGACATTTGAATCATATAAGCCAGAGAATCCCTTCGGCCTATTATGGTATTTTTACCCTTAATTTTCTCGATCTTTAAATCTTTATTACTCCAGAGAAATTCATGAGAAGGTAAAATTTCACAAGCTGCAGCTTCCCTTGGGGAAAATATATAGCAAGCTCTCCTTCCTATCCCACATACCTACATCAAAGGGGACTAAAACTTTGATGACTAAAAGAAATCATTTTGCAATTTCAAAGCTCCACCAAGATCAGTTACACAAAAAGTGGTAGGCTGGTGGAATTTTATGTCTGTATATAAACTGCATGACCCAGAGTTAAAGATTTATAGGGAAAGTTCACGTATGTCCAATGTCACAATTAAGTAAGAAAAACACTCAATTCAATCTCATTCGCTGAACTCATTGGATTTCTTTCATAATGGGATCAGCCAAATTAAAGGATAAAAAATGAAGTATTGTCATTTTAAATAACTGCTGTTCATCCCATTAGGAGATAAGCCCTAGCTGAAGCTGCTTTCATATCATATTTTTTATAACACAACTATTACTAAATCACACTAGATAAATTATTGTTTTGAAGTAAATGTCAATGGCAGTACTGCAAAGCTTCCCCTTCTACCTAATTTATGAGCTAATAAACTCCAGCCTCTTAGAAGTTAATGTGTTGTAAAAATTAACAGCCCTGGTTTTAACAAGCAGCAATATAATGCTGTGGGTGAATCCATTGCGGTGCATATAAATTTCCCTCACACGTCAGGGTTTCCTTTTTTTGTCAGGCAAACCTTTCAAACCACACACAACTAGTGATAGCAACATTTTAGACAATCCGGCAATTTTACAGCCCTCAAATCAGAGTTCACAGGTATACTGTTAATACACGAAACCCAAATCATCCTGTTAATGTGCACAATAAAACAACAACCCGATATAAGGCAGATCAGACATTATAATCCTTCGCTTTGCAGTTGGTGGTGATTTGCTACATTGGATGATTAAAATTTGTTTTTGAATATCAAGCGTAAAGTTTTCTACATCTACAGTATTGAAATAGTTACAGGAACAGTCCTTTGAAACAACAGTGGCATTGCATATTAACACATTAACAATACAAAAAAAAGACTAAGAACAATTGCTGGGTTAAACTCAAGAGAGAGGAAAAAAAACCCACACATCTGCAACGATATCAATCTTCGATATCAATCTAGCAATCCAGCTGTCAGACCAGCAAATCATAATTAAAACGGTAAAAAATAATAATAATTAGGCTTTACCTCAAAGGCTTCTTCATCCAGAATTCTGGTACCAAAAAGAGTGATACCCTCAGTGTCGATGACCGCACTCTCACTTCTGGCAAGAGGTTTTGTGATCTTCTTCTTACAGTCGACAATGATGGTTACAGTTTTCTTCTGGACGCTGATTGCTATCCGATGCCATCTGTTTGACAAGAGGGACGGGAGAAGAGAGTGGAGGGAGCTGAGTTGACCTTCTGTTTTAGCCCGTTTAACACTGGATTAAACTCATTACATTCAATATCAAATCCACCTCCTTTGATACTCTGACAAAGGAGACAGACAAGCGTCATCAAGCATACAGAAAATTCATATAGATTAAACCTGAGATAATTCCATCAGGCAGGTACATTAAATGATTAAGCAGTAATAAATCCCACCCAGGCTTCAACAGTTAAGGTCTCAAATACAACCTTTTCGAAGGGCGCTTACAGACTCCCAATCAGCATGGTTTATAATGTCTTATAGCTTTAAAGGTAATTCTGGACAATAAAAGTCAATTTATTTTATTTTATTCTAAAATAAAAGCCAAATTTTAAAGTCAAAGGGTTGGTATCCACTACACAGTGTAAAAGGGTTGCCTAAAGAACACAAAAGCAGAATACTGCTATCTGCTGTTTAGAAATAACTTTGCATTAGCAGAATTGCTCAGGCAGAACTGAATCAATAAATGTAAAATATTTTTACAGACAAATGTAAAACGAAATTCAAGTGCTGATATGATCGATTTGATATAATCAAATGTCTTAGTGTTATTTTATTTTAGAATACAAACAACTTCTCAATAGTCAGAATGCAACATCATAAAAAAATATTCTGAATTCATTCAAGTCATTCATATATACCTGTAATATTAATACAGTCATCAATTATTATATTGTATTAAGGACCATTGATTGATGTATTTGTTTATTTTCATTTATTGGTAAAAAATAAACAAAACAAAAAAACACATGTTCACATATGATAGCATATTTAATCATTTGTTATTGTGCGCATATTGCCAAAATTGTTTCATTACAAAATTTTCAAACAGTCCTTCATAAATGAAAATAACTTAATAATAAAAACATGTACTCTTATATAGGATCTCTTTTAATGCTGTCTATAATATGAGAACTAGGAAGAATAATTGGTTTAGTCAGAGGGGATTTGGTCAGGGCCCTGTATTGGAATTCATCCAGACACTTAAGCACTAAAAATCCTCTAAAGAGAACATTGCTTTTTATATCACAAAAAAGATCACAATGCTGAGCACTGGTGTCAAAGTGGGTTAAGAAGGCCACTGTGTTTCTTTATATTAAGTTGGTTTTTATAAGATTTTGTCAGCACTGGTAACAAAGATCATTCAATATTAGCACAACAAATTGACTTTGGTAGCGCACGCCTTAACTAGAGTGCATCATTGCATAATGTTCTTTTAATCGTGGGAAATATTTTTATGTCCTATTCCAGTAACTGTAAAGCTTTAGCAGTTCATTATATTAAATACATTTTAAAATACATACCAGAACGTTTTGAAATTTTCCCAATATGGGGAAGTTCTATACCAAATCGATGGAAATCTGTAAGCGGCTGACTTCAAAAGAAGCCTTTAGATTTAACACTTTCACAGAGAATTGTGCATGATACACGAAAGTAAGCCTCTCAATTGTACATAGAATCATTTAAACTTTAAACAAACAACATAAATTCTAAAGGCGAAGTGAAATTAAGCCATTAAAAGAACATTCAGAGTATGAATAGAAATTAAGTTCAGCATAGAAATCCTTTGAAACATAAGGGTATGGATGCCACATAACTACGCACTGGAAATTCAGATTTTTCAACATCCACTCTCTTTGTTTGCTCTTCTGTGTTCTGCCACAAGCACGTATACACTAAGCTTCACTAACACTAAATCAGAATACCAGGATTCTGAGCCCTGTGAGATTATCAGGAATCTACTGATGGGATCACAACCTCTCAACATGTACTCTGATTGGTCAACAATGAGCAAATAAAAAAATTTGCTACCCAGAAACACCTAACGGTTTAGAGGCATATCAGGAGGACCCAGATGCTGTGGCTAGCTAAACACTGCTGCCCTGGTGATAGGTGCTTGTTGAAGTCACTTACTTTCCGTCTGCAAGATTAAGGGTCCGAAACAAAGGGTAATCCTCAGGGGCCGGCTTGCCGTGCTGGTCCTCGTACAGAAAGACGGGTGATCTCCCCACCTCCACTCCCAGCTTCTGTATGCCTTGTTCACTATAGACAGACAGCAGGAAGGACTGCGTCCCTGCCTTAGGCCTTATGGTTGTAAGGATGGAGAAATCTTCAGGGAACAATCCTACCGAAAGGTGATAGAAAAATTAGTCGTTGTTGTTGTTTTTTTTGTTTTGTTTAATGGCTGAAAAGCTGCTAATAAAAGATTAAACCGATGAGCAAATGTTACAAACTAGTCCTTGATGTGGATGAATTATCTTACGGCAAGCTACTTTGTATTTCTCTTTCGTTTTCCGCAGCAGAGCCTAAATTCAAAATAAATATATTCAAAATAAGTAAATTATTATTATCAACAGTATGGTTTCTGCTCCGACTTATCTTTTTAATGCTTTTCACAGTACACAGAACAGTAAGTTATGGCCAAATAAACAGATTTACCTTTTGTGACATTTGGATGTGTTTGTAACATCTGGATACATTCCAGCAAGAGAAACTTCCTTCCCTGTTTTAAGCAGCTTGGATATCATACAAGCCGTATAACAGAGAGTAAATTTGTATCTGATGGACTCTTTCCTAAAACCACAAGCCTTGCTTTTTTAAAATGGAATTTCTCCAAAGCTATGACTCTGGGTTTAATATGAATGAAAGAAAAAGAAACTCAGCTGTAACTTGCACTTTATGCCAATTCACAGTTTTGGAACTGAACTACATAAAACTGAAATAAACCGCAAGAAACGTATCAGTTATTACCAATGTGGTCTCCTAAAACAAGAAAAGAAAAACCCTGGCAACAGCACGGAAAACCATGGCCAAAACATAAGAAGACAGAGCAGCTTACAGACTATGTTCACTTACTTGGAAATAGCTGCTTGGTTGGAGCGCTGATCTGGGCCTGCTTCTCCACTCTGTAGGCTGTGTCTGGTCGTGACGCTCTTCTGTTCGTACAAAACCCTGATGTTTTCCTAACTCCTTCTGGAAGACTGTGAAATTCTAGTACTTTTAGCACATCGACTGGTTCAGCTGTGGAGGGCAAAAAAATGATTTTGATTCATTTATGAAAACAGCAACATCAGATACCCGAACAGTTAAAACATTTATATTAATAAGGCATCAAGCATCACACCATAGTCTTGGGGGGCGGGGC
>JAOVYW010021585.1:20500-32911 GCA_025775045.1 Hiodon tergisus | reverse complement strand
CCCTCATCATGGAAAACACACGAAGAAATGCATATGATGCAGCTTTCAAGTTAAAGGCGATCGATCTGGCTGTCGAAAAAATAGAGCTGCTGTAAAACTATTTTTGATTTTTTTTTTACCAGCCATGTTACAGGCACTATTCGGAAAAAAGCATTTACGTTATGCATTTAATTAAAAGTTTAAAAAATCTTTCTGTGTAAATATTTCATGTTACAACGAGGACACCTGCGGCTTATAGACAAGTGTGGCCTATACATGTACAAAACATTTTTTCTGTTTAAATTTAGTGGGTGCAGCTTATATTCAGGCGCGCTCAATAGTCCGGAAATTGGTTAAGTCTTTGTGTGGAGCCATTTCTCCACACGCTGAAAGGATTTAAATTAGTATTTTTCACAAATTTTGTATTATTACAGCTTGTGTTTACAAAAATGTACTTATGAAGTAGGCCTGGGCGATATGGCCTATAAATAATATCGCAATATTTTTAGGCTATATCACGATACACAATATACATCTCGATATTTTGAAATCTCCTCTAAAGCACTTCATAAATGCTCGATTTAACCCTTTTATGCATACAATCACACATGATGATTCTAGTAGTCCCTATGTCTCCTTTAAAATATTGTTTATATTCATTAGTGGTTTCTATTGGAACTATTTTAAACGTGGATGTAAAAAGGGGGAAATCACAACCAAGTTAAACTTAACTAAACAGTATTTATTCAAACCAGACAATTATATATCCAAACCATTGCCAGACGATGGATCCAGTGCCATTTTTTTTTGGAACCAAACAGTCCGCCTCCATATTCTATTACTGTTCCTGAACTCGACACTCGTTTTGTCGCTTCACTTCTTTCGCTCTCTCTAGATACAAAAACACACCTCTCACGACTCACACCTATATACGTCTCACACACATACACACACACACACACACACACACACACGTCCAGGAGAGTTGTCTGGATGGGTGAGTGTGTGTGTCTGTGAGAGGGAGAGAAGCGGAAAGCCAAAGCCAAAGTCTTATGCCGGCGTCATAAAAAAAAAATTACTTGACAATTTGTACTCGATGTTCGCGAAATAGTAGTTTACTACATCTTGAGCAGAACAAGCCGAGATACATCGAGTATATTCGATATATCGCCCACCTCTATTATGAAGTTTAGCAATCTGTTCGCTAGAAGCACACAGAATTTAATTTAATAAGTTAAAGCTGGCCTTGGGTGAAAGGAGAGGAGGTGCTAACTAACCGTTAGTGGAGATACAGACAGCCTTGTCTCTCTGAAGGGACTCTTCTCCACTTTTGCGGTCCACACACACTCCCATGCTGTCCTGTTTGTCCACGTGGCCAGCCGCTGTGATTCTGAACAACAGGGGACCACGGTCATCTTGGTAGCATTACAGGTGCGATGCATCAGATAGTAAAGAGCCAACACTGAGCACTTTCTAACCAGACTGGAGTCTGGGAACCAATCTCATTCAAGCTGTGAGTGAACCTGGCAAAAGTCAGGATTAATGGGTGAAGCACATATGTAGTGGAATAAGCAGAAATTGAGGAGGATGCACGGCAGGAGGAACTGACTTGAAAGTGAGGGTCTGTCCGCAGAAGTAGGTGGGGGAATTTGAGTAGAGGACGCCGGCGAATGACGAGGAAGAGTCGCTCCGCATGGCAATGTTCCTCCTGCTGCTCAGGATGTAACCCTCGCTCACTGGGCGCCACTCTGCTCACAGAGGAACGTCATAAAGAGACTGAGGCTAAAGTTCTACACAACACGGGAAATGTATTCCCGTATTAGCAGCACGTTATCACCCATTGTAATGAAATATCTGTGACCTACTGGCTTTCACTACTTTGAAAGATTGCCTCTTATCTGTAAACTACTGCTGCCCCTTTAAATGGTTAAACACGAGTTTAAACAACGCTGAAGGCATTTGATTCCTAAAAGTGAACACCTTCTCTCAACGTTTAGGCACTTCAAAATATTGGACAGCTTGGTTTCCTTTACAAAGTTCCATTCTTGTTGTTCTCAGCAGTTTTGGAGTGCAATACGCGACAGACAAGTCCGCATGTGGAATGGCAATGTAAAGAAGCCTAGGTACCGTGGGGTGCTAGCGTGGTGTAGCCGGTCTGAGGCACGCTCCAGGGGCTCCACTCAGTGCGGCCTTCTCCCCTGGCGCACACGCGGAACAGGTAGTCTGTGCGCGGGTCCAGATGCAGCACCAGAAACTCGGACTCCTTGCCGACATAGGCGTCCTCGTACTGCACTGCAGTGGAGCGGCGGTACTGCAGCCAGTAATCCTGCACGGTGAAGTCGTCATCCACCTGCCAGCGTAGAGAGGGGCAAAAGCAGAGGCTCGTTCCGATTGGCCAAAGCTTCAACACTCCATCACCTTGCAGTAAAACTGACATGGGTTGATCTCAGCTGGCCTAGTGCTGGTGCTTGAGATCTAGATCAGAGCTGTATTTAAACTCAGATGCAGCACAATCCCCATACGGTCACAGTCAGCTGAGCCGTGGGTCAGGAGGAACTCACCATGCACCAGCGGACCAGCATGGCCCCAGGCTGCTCCACCAGCTCCTCAATCTGGGCGGGTGGGTGCGAGGACACACTGCCGTGCTGGGCCACGCGATCCTGCATGCTCAGCAGCAGGGAGTCATCCAGCTGGGCAGATAGGCAGGCCACGTCCACCAGCAGCGGTACCTCTGGCAGGCTGTCAACACGAGGCGAGAAAGGGTGGAGTCATGTCTTATGACTATCCAAACATGCGTCCTGCTCATACAGCGCAAGCTTAGATCAACACTTCTGCAAATGCAAAGTACAGACGATAAAACACAGTGCCTGGTAAACAGGCAAAGTCATAGAAACATTGGATGACGCGAGTCGGATTTCAAATAATGTAACATAATCACTGTGTGGAAAAGACACAAGATGTTAACAGGACTGTAGACAAAACACTGCTTATCTTTCTGTCAGTTCATTGTCGATACAATTCAGTAGGAACTGCTTGGGAACGCAACAATCCTCAACAGGAAACGGCAACAATTACACAACCAATCTTACCGTCCCTTAATCAGGTTCCCACCGATACATCTGATACATTGGATCGCTCATGGTTCAGTGAATCAGACTGAACCATATGAACATACTGTGTTTCCCAACTTGACAAGGTGTATTGAGGCACACATGCTGTATAAAGCATTCAGGTTAGGGCTTGATCTAGTTGAAGTACAGAGCACTTATCGGTACTCTTTCATACCTCAGTGTTTACTTAAGATTTTGTGACGTTAGCACATCACATTCCAAAAACAGGCGATACAACTGTTGCAATACATTCAAAGGAAGGCTGCAGCATCTGCCATTAAGAATTGACTTTCCTTATCTCTTCAGCTCTAGCATTAGGGTTAGAGTTAGAGAGGGGAGGTAGCCAAGGCCTCTGTGACATCTGAGTCTACAGACCTCACCATTCCAGTAAAAACAGGTTTTTGGCAAATCTCCGTGTATTCAAACACATGCTTTTACTTTGCTGACAATGCAATAAATATTTTTCAAACACATTTATGGCACTGGTGCATTTCTGGCACGCACATGCAGACTTGTCAGAGCGGTCCGAGTATGAACCGCTCATTTAGTCGGCTCATTTGGACCCACATTGTTAATTCCTTTATTAGGATGGATCAGCTCAGTTTCGATCTCACCTGTCCAATTGGATCTGTAGCGCCTTCATGGCAAAACTGCACAGCTTGTCGTCCTTCTCCCCAACACTGCTACGGATCGCAGCCTCTCCTCAACGTGAAAGAAAAGCGTGACGAATGCCATTAAAACAGAGTGTGGATACATGATTCTGAAAATATACGTTTGTGTGTTTGTGCATATATTTTTTTGGTTTCTTTATGTTTCGTTTGTGTGTCTAACAAATATTATACAGTTCTTCAACAAATATGCAGACCCAGACTGGTTGATTATCACTAAACACATCCATGTCCACCCAGGCTGTTAGACAAATTTAAATCTACTCAAATCCCTTATTTAGGATTAATGAGCCAATTTGCTGGAGTCCTAAGGATTTCCCCTCTTCTACAAAGCACTGTAATACGTGGACAATGCAGCACAGTTAATTCCTTTTCGGCGACTGCGTATCTCGAAGGTGCTATGCTCACCTTCACACAGCAGCTCGTCAGCGGTGCGGACGCCCTCCTCGACCAGGCGCTGGCAGTCGTCCAGCGGCCGCACGCTGTCCTGCTCGATGGCATCCACCTCCTGCAGCAGGACGTCCAGCCGCTCGCCCAGCAGGCGGGTCACTGTGGACTGCAGCTCCTGGAAGTGGCATCGCAGCGTCTCCCGCGCCGCGCTGGCGCTGCCCTGCACCTGTGGTGGGACCCAGCCCATAAGCGACCCCAATAAATTCCGCCCCACTCACATTCTGCACAGCGGCCTCTCGCACAAAGGCGCCGCCCATTGTGAGGACAAGCCTGGTGGGTCAGCAGTGAAAGCAGAGAAGCTCATTTAAAGTTTTAACCAGCGAACCGTCCAGTCTAAACTTTTCCAAGTGATTTGAGGTGAGACATTATAGACCAAAATTTAAAAACAAAAGGAATAAAATATACAGATTTTTTTTTTTGTGAATAATTTAAATTATCATTTATACAGGCAGTTCAATGCCAGAATTGAAAGTTTACTTACTTACTTCTAGTCACACCTAATGAGCACATGCTAAATGAAAACAATGAGCGACATTGTAAAACCTTTATCAATGTCATTTTTCTGTGTGTTTCCTAAGACTTTTCTTCCGTTTCACCTTATGGGTGCTGCAGCTTTACTCCCCTAAACAACCACAGCTGAACTTCTGCTTTCTGCCACATCCCTTTACCAGCTCTGGTAAAGGCACTGCTCACAACACGATAAACTAAGATAAGCGCAGTCTAGCCATAACAACTGTGTATGGAAACCGTGCCACCAGAATGAAACACTACAGGGGGCTGAGGTGTCAGGGGATCAGTTTACCCAAACTGACCCTGTCCTTCTGAAGCCTGAAGGAGGGTGGGGGTGGTTCCCTAGGAAGATTTAGACAGTTTAAATAAGCGGATCTAGGCCGAGTCAACAGAAAGCTACCGATTTTCGGCTCAGCCGCCAAAAACCTCCAGAATCGCTGGATTTCTAGTGCGAGGCAATAGTAAATGAATTGAATGGAACATTCACAGAGCGTGTTCTGAGCAGCAGTATTCTGACTCACCCAGTGGTACCCAATAGACTCTGCCTCTTTTCTTAATAACTATCTTCTATTAACAGCTAGCTTAAAACGAACACACTTGTCACGTAGTAGACAGTGAAATAGCCAAAAAAGTGGGTGAAAGGATATTGGAGATAATCGTCTAAATGTAATGCGCTTTTTTAGAGGGCAAGGTGGCGCCCAGATCAAACTAATATTAAATTAAACACTAATTTGTCTTCTTTGCAATAAGCTTTTATATGTGACATTTAAAATAAATACTCTTGTTATTTGAGTACTAGGGCACCAACTACAAAAAATCCCATTGAATTTACATACATGTGTGGTGGTAAATGGTGCCTTCCTGAAATATACAAGGTACAGATTGTACTCTTTCAAATGATGTCATTTTCAGAAAAAAACTACTTTAACATATATTTTTGATAAAGAAGCTAATAAACGTAAGAATTCCAGACCCCATACTCGTAAGCATAGATTCTACAGGGATTCTTAAAATGAAGACACAGAACAATAGAGTTTGATTGGAACGCTTCCTCTATAACGGTGCCGTTGGGTCCTATACAGAACAACAAGAGGGCTGGGAGAAAAGTGTCCTTAAAATAAGGCACTTAAACAGGAATATATACTAAACTACAGTAGCTACCACAAAACCGACTGAAAGATTCTGAAACTGTGGACTTACTTGCTGGTTGCAATGTATTTTGTCCAATTGTCCGCCCTACTATTGGGCCCTGATGATGTACGAACGGCCTTACATACATTGTCTAGCATCCTTTTAACCAGCATAAGCTTTGGTTTAAAAGTAAAACTTCCACAGGAGAAGTGGAAGGGAATGAAGATAATGGACACCATTTCTGGTGGATCAGGAAATAGCCGCATTGTTTATGAATAGTGAATGGGATGGGGGAGGGAGCGAGGGAGGATGTGGAGGGAGCACGTCCGAGACCCCTCGCAGAAAAAGACACCAGAAACGCCCAAACAACTCCCCCGGTCGACCATCCCGACCCTCTCAAAACTAGTGCAGAGCGGGTGATCCTCTTAAGTCTCATAGGTCAATGGAAGATTACATCCATCTGCTGTTGGGCAGCTGTTTACATTCCATTTCAGCTGTATTTGGCTCTGCTTGAGTCAAAAATTCCCTGTTGTACCAAAATTCTGATTAGGGGGAGAAAAAAAACAAAGACCACTTCTAGAAGGCAGATGACACATTGAAAAACCATCAGTAAAAAAAGCTGATGAGTAACAGAAACCAGTGACCAAGCCCCCCAGAGATGTTCGGTCATTAAAGACTGGGCTGGATATCGAAGGTTTGCATTTGACTTCCCGACTGACTGGGAGAGCACAGCAGGAGTGCACAATTGGCAAAGTAATGCCCTAGTTGGGGTGGGAGGAAATTGGCCTGTGGCGGCTTCCCTGGCACCCGCAGACTGACAGTGCCATCAAGAATGGCGTGCCTCTGCTCCAATCGGCACTGAACCTCTCCTGCTTCTTTAGAAACGGCTGGTTCAAAGGCAACAGGATAGGAGGAGACAAGTCTTACTTTCTCAACCTCCCTGCGTGGTGGCCGGATTTGTAGCGATGAGCCGAGATGCAATAGCGCAATTGA
Organism: Hiodon tergisus; assembly: GCA_025775045.1. Classification (NCBI taxonomy): domain Eukaryota; kingdom Metazoa; phylum Chordata; class Actinopteri; order Hiodontiformes; family Hiodontidae; genus Hiodon; species Hiodon tergisus. Next base: position 26,070 of record JAOVYW010021585.1, on the reverse strand, counting down.
CGATTCCAAATGTGTAAAAAAAAAAAAAAAAATCCAACCCAAAGGAAAAGCGGCAGTACCTGTTGGCGAGCCTGGTTGAGTCCATGGAGACGTTGCTGCAATTCGCTCTTGTAGTTCTGTGCAGCCTCTATGTTCTCCTTAGCTTCCTGCAGCAGTGCTTCTGCCTCTATCGACATCCTCCAGGTGCTGATGACAAAAGAAAAACCTACAATGGTCAGGTTCCCTAAGCACACAGTGGTCAGGTTCCCTAAGCACACAGTGGTCAGGTTCCCTAAGCACACAGTGGTCAGGTTCCCTAAGCACACAGTGGTCAGGTTCCCTAAGCACAGAGTACGCCATTCAGTGAGCCATGACTTGAGCCAGAACATTTCTGACCGTTCCCCTTCAGAAATATATTTTGGCATTGAAAGGCACCAGTGCAGCGGCTTAACCTGCTTCTGGATCACTTGTGTGTGAGTCCTTAACATACGCACTGCTAATGCAAAATACACCCGCTAACTATGACTACACTGACTATTGCGTCTCCCCTGGACATAATCGACTTTCAGCATTACCAGTTGATTAGAATTCTGATGTTCGTGGGAGAGGCTGATACCCAACACCGTGGGTACACCAAATTAAAGGGGGGTTACAAAATTCCTTGCAGTGTGGGCAGGACTTTTTCTACCTTTAACTATTGCTCTTAAAGTGAAAAGATAAGATCACGTACAAGCCACGTCACACATTGTTTTGACACTGAATGACTTGTGAACAACAGGGAACGGGTTTCTACAGGACATCTATGACTGCACAATTAAATGCAACTCGTTTACCATGTTGACCACACCCTGCTTCCCTATCCTCTATACTCAATAACAACAGCTGTTGCTGTGGTTTTTGTACACGCGTTATTTTAACAACATGGTCACACATTTCAGCAGAAAAAAAGGAAGATTAAACTCTGCCGACAACGAGTGGACAATGTAAAGGGAAATAAATAAAATGCCAGCCCATCAGCAAATCCAGTTAGGACTACGGTTTCCGTTTCTTTAACAACACTCTTGCTGTTAGTGCCACGTTCGACCACTGCAAAGATTAACTCAAATTCTTGATCACAGAGGTGAAGATAGGAAAACATAAAACCAAAAAAAAAAAACAAGACGGACTACTAGGCAACATTGAAAAGAAGAAGTCAAGATGTGAAGTCCCAATAAAAAAACTATGAAACCACTTCCTTGCACAGAAAGCAACTACAATCCAGTATAACAGTTTTGAAACCTGATTGTGCAACTCGATAAGTTTGCCGTTTAGTCATCCTCGAGTACCAGGTATGTTTTTTTTATTTCCAAAAAAAAGACCTGAGGGAATACCGTTATCCTAATAACCTTGAAGCCAATTTAGTTCTAGTTAAACTAAAAATTGAATGCGTGGTCTGCAGCTGGTTCTGCAGCCTTCCCCTCACCTGTCCAAGTGTCCAAAGCATAATTAGAAATAGGTGTGCATGTCCCCAATCATGAATCATGATTTTCAGATGTGTTTGTGTGCATTAGGGTTAGGGTTAAGCCTTTGAATTACATTTTGACCCCACAGCACATTTTCACCGAAAATGGTAAATAACAAAATAAAATAAAACATCCATCCATCCATAAAGCAGTCACAAAAACAAAACAAAAGACAAACTCTCATCTTGGAAGCCTCCCGGTGTGCGATTGAGGGTGCTGAAGCGCCGTGTGGCGGTTTGCTAATCAGTCCGCTGTGGCCTTTCTTCACAAGCGCATCCCAGTGAAAGCACTGTCCACTCGTAGCGCAACACAAGAGGACAGACACAGATGACCTAGATTCCACGGGGCATTGGGCTTCCTGCCAAAAGACACTGTTGTGAAAACAAGCTCAGACTGCGTTTTTCATCTTCGGACCTGCTCTGGTGTACCATTTAAGCGAGAGGGACCTAAATCCTGCAGGATTTAATGAGTAGTCTTTACGCACAGCAAGAAAACAGACATCAATCATGGTCACGCTTGTTTCAAAACTTTCTTATAAAGTGCTTTTGACTCCTCATTCCAACTTTAGTCTTTTCATACCACAACATGCAAATTCAGCAACCATGTGGCAAGCTCACCACCAAAGGTCTGAAGGTCTGGCCTATTAGTGAGGACATGCTGCAGGGTGACCTCAGTCTGTTGTACCATCCCAGACAGTAGTGTTTTGATGGAACCCTCGGTCAAATAAGCATATTTAGGAAATAATAAGGAACTGTTCAAGGGGCACAACTATGCTTGTTCATACTCAGCATGCTAGAGCTGAAGCATTGATTTAAGTACATTTAAACTAATCTTGGGTTTTATAAACAGTTGTTTTATTCATTCGTCAGACCTTTTACATTTTTGGCATTCGTTTTAAAAAACAGAATAAGCCCCAAAGCCCTCAACTAATGACAATTTAATTTCCCATTAGACTTAAAATGATTCAATAACATATAAACGTATTTTAAGACTATGTAAAAGCTTACTTCCCCTAATATTCAGGAGTTGCACAAATGACCGCTCGCGAAATAACACCGCTAGTATTATTTCAAGTTCAATCGTTTATTACTGTATCTAAATACGTCCGCCTCTTATGCATTTACTATACTATAACGAATGCTTTGAATTCAAGTTGTCAATATACATAGCTTTGTCAACGACCGTGTGGCCATTTCCTCAAATGAATAACAGAGAAAATTGCATGAACAAATGCAATTAGCGAACACGGAGAAAAAACTGTTTGCAGTTCAGCTAACATAGCGGTAATAACATTTAGTTCAGCTGACTTGCAAGCTAAAGCTACAAAAATCATCGACAAGCATGACATGCAACGAAACTTCTGCTTAAAATTAACATGTCTCTACTTGTAAACATGAAAAAAAAATCACTTACGTAATACAAAACACATGTTCCCTAGCATGCTCAAGGTTTAAACTGGTAGTTGAGAAAACGAGCTCTGTACTCCTTAAACTCGTGTTGGTCTCCAACTACGTTAACTTAAAGCCAACAGCTTCATGTCTTCGCAAACAAAAAAACCAAAAGGAAATAGCTTTTAGCTAGCTAAGTAACAATTCACAATCATCCTTTATAGGAAGTATTCAGTAACAGTTTGATAACTAGAACAAAATATTTCTTGAATTTGGCTACACATAACAGGACTGATTTAATACATCTAAAGGATTATACCTGTCAAATAATACAATTAACAATGGTTAACTTCACCTGATTTAAAGTCAGTCTCGACTCATCGCGTAAACTTCGAGAGGCTGCTCTGTCGCGACGAGCTTTACAGCACTTCGCGGCCGGGTATAGATCTGTCACTCTCATTCTATGCTAGCTGAATCCAGTACTGTTCAGAATTCGGGGTATAACGCTTTGGAATGACTACTCTTCCAACCAATCATATTAGCTAGAGAAGAACAAGACCATACCCCTTGACTAGCTGGGGTAGATATTCGTTTTGTTGGCAGACGCTTTTATTGTCAATAATTTTACTTAATTATTTAGAATTCTGCTCAAATTAATCCAAGAAAATAATATATATAGCGGTCATGTAAAAATGTAAAAACTGGTGATATCTGCATTCAACTGTAAATGTCAAATTCAGGTTAAGGGTTAGGAGCAAACGAAACATTCCATCCGCTGAGATGAACTACGGTTTGAATGATGAATCACCAGAAGAATGGTGATTTTAATGTCCCATTCTTTAATACTTATCGGTAATACCAGCATTGAAGCACAGGTCATTATGAGTCCGAGGAGGGTGTACGACCAAAAGCATAAATAACGTAGGAATGGTAATGTAGGCACCATGGTTGCTAGTTTGTGGTTTCGGTTCAACAGTTGAGCTCTCTTCAGTTGTATTTGTGTGCATGTGTGAGTAATGTTCGTTTCTAGGGTACGAATGTACTGTAGTTCAAGCACATCCAAAACAATCACACTGAGAGAACTCAATATACAGCACTCACAATAATAATAATAATCTACCAACTACAATAGGGTCAATACCAGTAATGGCTCTGATCTAATTTGCCTGTTATCTTTAATGTGGGAAACTTGTGACTGTATTTCCTAAACTATGGTTTCATCGCACAGGACCTGTGCTTCTCAAATTCACAATTCATAAAGTTTCTGATGGCGTGGAAATAGTGATATGTCGGTTGTTTACAGCAATACCAAACTTTTACAGCAAATTTACTTTTTGCTGAATCATCAGACCCAGAAGATCTGTTGAAATGCCTGTTGTTAGTTTTCCTGGTAGTATAATCGGCAGATACCCTTCTACTACTGTTTCATTGTGGTCAATACCACAAATGGATCTACAACTCCTCTGCGGGTGACATCACCACTAGGGGGAGTTACACGGAGCAACCCTGGTAGGAACCTGCTACTTACTGCATCTTGGTTTTAATATATTTTTTTAGCGACCCCTGTTTTGTTCAGGTTGTAATACTGTGTATAAAGAGCACCCAGGTTTCAAATACATAACTGATGTGAGAATGAATTATATTTATGTAGAACCCTAACGTCATAGGGAAAAAACATAGGCTTGCTATTAGTCTATCAGAAGATTATTAGTGGGGGAAATATTTTTGTATTGACGAAACGAAAGCTTCCTCATACTATCCTGAGAAATTAAAGTATAATAGAGCAGCACCCAACAATTTAACTGGCAAATAAATTGGGAGCACAGATTAAAAACTAAAATATCACCCCATTACACATTCTGTGCGAAGAAATAACCATTACAGTAGTTTATTTCACAGGGTTCCCACACAAGTCAAATGAACTGATAGCACCTAGATCTCCGATATTTTCTTCATTTCTTATGTGTCTCATGCAGATCTGTGTCATTTTTGTCCAACTCAGATATTCCATGGATCCAAAGATCCTCCGGCATTAGAATATGCTGGGTTGGAGCCCAGGCCCATTGGGTCTTTCAGAATGAAGAAAAATAAGTTGCTTCGTATTAAACATAGGCCTCTTCCTGTCTTTTGACATATGTACATCTGATGGCATCCACTTCAAACCCAGAAGTTACTTCAACTCAAGGATAGTGAAAGGGATCCACCACCGGGTTCAGATACAGCAGAGCCAAAGGAGACAGAGCAGTACCATGTGAATCTAAGGGGAACCAAAGCAGAGAGGACTGTGGGTGCCGCATTGTCTACAGTGCTGATATAAATCGTTACACCACCTGTCCTTCCTCAATCTTTAACTTCACTACCCAGATTTGTATAGAGATAGAGTGTGATCTTCCAGAGGAGTTTAGCTGTACGGAGCCACGAAAAGGTATGAGACATGCTGATATTTCTGCAGTGATAGCATGCTAAGTATCATCAACAGGTGCATAGAATATTTACAAAACATTGTTAGTTTTCTACTACAGCATCCCATATCCGAACATCCGAAATGCTCCAAAATCCAAAAGTTTTTGAGCGCCGATTTCACTTGCCCATGTTCTGAGGCTCTGTTGGTGTCAGTTTGTTACCAACCTTCGTCAGCGCCAGACCTAAGTGCATTAGTTACTGTGTTTTCTGCTTGTTCTCTGCTTTGTGGTACAAAAAT